>JXCR01147333.1:131854-158470 GCA_002079205.1 Phalaenopsis hybrid cultivar
TTACATAAATATATTTGTTTTATATGTGCTCTTTGGTGATAGGTTTGTTCACCATCTAATTCGTTTAACTTCACTCAAAATCTTATTACCATATGTGGCAACATCGATCCACTTAAAGGTGTGCTCACACCACTGATGATTTTGCATAGGACCACAAAGTTAGGTAAGGGGGTAATGTGTGGAAGATTGAATTTTAATTAAAATTATGCACAAACCACCCAATTCCTATATTTACGTATCAAATAATTAATTTTTATTTTTTATATTTATACCACTCGAATCATTCATATCACATAAAAAATATCACTATTCCAACTTTTAAAAAGTAAAATACAATTCTTCAATAAAAAATAACTATATTTTTTATACATATATATTGTACATAAAAAAAATATGTCAGTAAGAATAAGAAAGACATCTCAAAGATGGTGGAAGAGGTGACATGACCCCCGTGGGCCCATTGAGGATGACTCGAGATCGCACAATCAACCATCAAGCCTCACATACTTGGAAGATAGTGCACGTCTGACAAATAAAGAATAGATCAACCCCTAAAGAATCTATCTGATCAGATCGACTCGAGTGAATCCGACGCCCTCCAAACCAGACAGAACAAAAAAGTGAAATAGACCCCTAGTTCTGGAGAAGTTGAAGAAGACCATCGGCCATTATCCGCTAGGCCTGATGGTCACCAAGCATAAGGGCCACCCAACTATATCTGTGGGACCCTTAGACCATATTTATGTATAAACTAAAATACCCCTAACGTTCCTACGTACTCCCAAGGTACATCATGTAATTGTACGATGACTTATTTCTATAAATAGAGGGTCCATTTCATGAATAAATGTAATGCAACACCCCCACCCTCTCTTTTCAGTGCTTTATTCCTTAGGTGTCCATCAGACAGTTTTGGATTTACCATCCAAAAATATGCAATGAGCTTGGAATCATGCCAGCAATAAGAAGAGGAGCTTAACGATCACAAAGTCTCATCACTAAACTCCCCTACCCGGGGTTGTAGATTTAAGTATGGGTTGTTGGCCTGGTTCTGGTTTTCTATGGCTTTCAAATCTTCTAAGGATGAAGTGGTATGGTCTATCAAAGTTTCATCACTAAACTCCTCTACCTAGGGTGGTGCTTGTACTACATTCACAGTGTGATTATAAAATTTCTTGGACATGGAAACGACTTGGATAACTAAGATATTCAGGAAATCAGATTCATGCACACTAGCGACCTTTTTGGGTCTCTCAGCATGCCATTGAAAACTATTGGTGGCCATCTCCTCAATCAAATCATATGCGTCGTCATAGGGTTTGGGCATCAGTGAACCTCTTGCTATAATATCTATAAGGGACCTAATAGAACCTACATGTTTGCTACAGAAGGTTTGGACAATTAGCCGGTTGGGTAAGGAATGGTGGGGATACTTCTTAAGCACTCTTTAAATCTCTCTCATGCCTCATAAATGGTATCCTCTCGAATTGTGAGAATGATGTGATGTCATTCCTAAATTTGACAGTCTTAGAAGGAGGGAAATACTTGGCTAAGAATTTTTTAGCTAAATCATTCCATGTGGTGATGGATCCAGGGGCTAAAAAGTTCAACCACACTTTGGCTCTTTCCCTAAGGGAAAAAGGGAAAAAGCCTTAGTCTAACAACATAACTAGAGTTACCATTATAATTGAATGTGGCACACAATTCTAGAAAGTTTACTAAGTGCATATTTGGTTCTTCAGTGGAACCCCAACTGGTTTTGCTGAACAATTTGAATCTTGATAGGTCTTGGTTCAAAGTTATTGGCTTCTACTGCAGGGTAATTGATACTCATGTGAATCTCCTCAGCAAGGGAGTTGGCAAAGTCCTTAAGAGGTCTCATGGTTGGGTCTAAATGACGAGCCATTCCTACATTTGTTTCGGGTTCAATGATTGCTTTCCTATAAGATCTAAAATTCCGCTCAATTTTAGGATCAATAAGTGTTAACTCAGCGATTGCATCCTACACATACACTAGAAGAAAAGTGAATGTAAAATACACTAGTTATCCTACACATAAAGAAAAAGATAAAACGAAGCAACAATTAACTCCAAGCAACACAAACAAGAGTCGGTTCAATACATGATGTGAAACAACATGCAAAGACTCAAAGAAATGCAAGAAAATAAAATGATTAACAACAAAAATTTTCTTGGCTTTTTCTAATTTTTTCTTTTTTTTTTTCTAGCATCTTTAAAGAAGAAAACGGAACAATACAAGTGCACACATGAATTTAAACATAAACGAAAAACTTCAGGCAAAGAAATAAAAACAAAAAAAAAATTGAACCAAGATTTCTAGTTTTTCAACTATATTTTTTTCTATATTTCAAAATATTTTCTTAACGCAGCTTCCCCGACAATGACGTCAAAAACTTGATAGCTACAAAAGAACCACAAAGCGGGCGACAATTTTGTGGAAGTATACATGTCCTAGTAGTAAACAATTTTAAAGGAGTACCACATATTACTCCCATGAGAATGTGTCTTAAGAAATCAATTCAAAACAACAAAAGCTATAGTTTACTAACTACTCTAACATANTAACGAAGCGGAGCAGAGCGGAGCGAAGCGGAAGAATCTGTCCAAATCGGGAAGTTACGTTATGTGGATTGCGGGTGTTGGGTCAACGTCCCGCTATACGGTACATGGGTAATTTGGGTAATTACATATTGTACTATAGGGTTTACTCTATGATTATAAATAGAACTGTTTGTTATCCTAGGTCTTTGAGAGAGCTGAATATTGTATTTTGTATTCTTTTCTGAATAGTGAAAAGAAGGTCGCCGCTCTGCTCCCGAGGATGTAGGCATCTTTGCTGAACCTCGTTAAATCTCTGTGTTCTTCTGGATTTGTGTCGTTTTAGTTTTTCTTCGCCCTTATTTTCTCAACATATACCGCCTAATCTTTCATATCATATCAAAATTACCAACATTTTAACATTCAAAAAGCGACGTATGAGCACTCAATTCTTATGTATTTACATATCTAAAGTCTACGCTTCAATTTATATATATATATATATATATATAGTTTAGATAATAGTATTGATATGAAACTTTTGGGTGGTATAAAATATAAAAAGCAAAGTTTAGGTGTTACAATATTTGTGAATACATTAGAATTGGATGGTATGTATGTAAATGCCCCATTACTTTAAGCCATTTTAGAGATCGAATGCACTTAATAAAATCATGAGCTTATGCTTATGCAAGCTATTGAAGCCATTTATGACGAAAAAACATATATACATTGTGCAAGCCAGTAATTAATTTTAAACCCTAAGAGGAGCATTATGAGCGTTAGTGTCCGAATTGTTCGGATGTATTGTATTGATAAGATTTGGTTTCGTAGGATTATAGTCTTAGGTGCATTATTAGGCTTTTTTTGGACCCATATTCAAATCCGAATGGTCTATAGAGATGGAACTATTGAATAAAAAATTTAATTTATTTGGATACATTAATAGCTTTGTGTGAGTCCATGAAACTAGGCATTTTTGTATCGGAAAAATGATAGACAAGCAATGAAACTAGGCTTTTTTGTATATGAAAAATGATAGACAAACAAAATTAATGAAAAAAAAAAACTCATCTTTTACTTGAATTTATATGAATAGCATTGTATTACACAATATGTGCTAAGCGAAAACAATGTGGAAACTACGAAATTCACGCAACAAAAATCACACATAAAAGATTTACGTTATTCAGCATTAAGTTGAATTGCCTAGGTTCACGTGTAGGGAGTTTCATTAGCATCAGATGGGAAAAGAAAAAAACTAGTTGCAGTTACAACTTCTATACTTCTCACCACACCACTCTTATAAGCCCTTAAGTTTCTTTTATAGATGAGTACCAGAGCAAAAAAGTAAATAAAGCCAAAAGACCAAATTACTCATAATATAATCAAAGCCATAAAGACAACAATCGTCACCTCCTCTCTTAGTTCCAGATAAGTGAGAGATGACCAAATGAGCTTTAAACTCCAACTCAGCTGCACCAAGAAGGTTGGTTATGCACCCCCCATCTGAAGGGATCAAACCTCACATAGTTCTTCAAAACACCTGACTAGGTAATCAATCTTGAGCTAAGATGTTCACCAAACTCTTGCAGTAGCTGAACTTCTAGACTGGTAGTACATTCATGAGCATTTCCGTTGGATTCTCTTTCATATCTATTTTCTTCAACAAAACCTTCTCTTCTTCAATCAAGTCAAATGACTCCGAAGAACACCGTCAGATACTCTAAATCCACTTTCAAGTCATCCAATAGGTCTTGCATCCATATTGCTTCCTTTATCAGTTTCGTGAATGCCATGCAATCAACCTACCTAATAGACAAAGCAACAGTAGGCTAAATAACTAACCTCCAACTGATTGAACCTCCTACCAATATGAATAAATAGCTAATCACATATCTTCAGTTTTTCATATCAACTGCAAAGTCTGACTCAATGTAGCCTACACACAAATCTGCAATAGATGACTACCTATCAAACATCAAGCCAACATCAATCAGATACTTCAGAATTCTCTTCACTACATGCTAATGTTCCCTTTTTGGATCATGGATGGATCTACTCACAAGCCCAACATATATGTTCCTCGTGTACTCTTGTCCTCTCATAAATTGATTAATTTTTTTATATCATTGTCATGATGATTGCTTCAACCTAAACAAAGACATATCTAGTTTGAAAACTAAATTTTTTTATGCTTCATATCCAGGTGGTTGCAGCATGTAGATATCCGCTTACGATTCTCTGTATAGGAATGCAATTTTCACAACAAATATTCTAAGATCAAACCGTACTATGCTTAAAGTGCTAAGAAAACACAGATTGAGGTATGCTTAAACACTAAAGATAATAACTCGTCATAATCAATCCATTTTCATTTTGCATAGTTTTTTGCCAATAATATTGCCTTATGCCACATATCAGCTCCATGAGATCATTCATTCTTTGCATACACTCGTTTCCACCTCATGAGTTTCCTTCCCAAAGGAAGCTTCTTGAATCTCAAAGTAATATTCTTCTGAATATATTCCATCTCTTCATTCATTGTCGCTCTCCAAAGATCACAGTTTGGGCTCTCTACCGTTTCTTTGTAATGGTAATGAGTTTTTGCATCCATGGCTGAATGTAGAAATGTAAGGTGATTTCTCAACCAGGCTGGTTTTGAGACATTTTGGTGCCTTGTTCTGCTCTTAGCAAAAGATTCCTGAAAATGAATCTCATCCTCAACATCTTCTTCCACCTCGGTCTAAGTACTATTAATAGATATTTCTTGAGATGAAATTGATTAAGATATCTAATTCAGTGTGGATTAACTTTGTAGAACAAATGTAGTTACATCAAAATCCAAATTTTGCTGCATATTTGTAGTCCCAGAAGAACTCTCCACCTCCTTTAAGTCCTAATTTTTCAACATGATTGTATCATCGAATGTAACATCCTTGTTAATGACAACCTTTATTTAATATTGATTTTACAACTTGAAGCCCTTGACTCCTCACTTGAATCCAATGAAGATCACCATCTTTGCTCATTGTTACATTTTATCAACACAAAAAAATTATCATGTGCTCATAACCTCTTGCATGATGCCCTAACCACATCTTCTTTGGGGTTTTCATTTCAAAGACTGCAGAATGCCTACAGTTCACCTAGTGACATGCAAATTCTATGGCCTCATCCTAATAGATTCTATCCAGCCCAATATTGGATAACATACATCAAACTTTCTCCACCTAACTCTGATACATCCTCTCTGCCACTCTTTACTTTTGTGGTTTCTCTCAAATAATAAAGTGGTACTGTATCCCAGCTCTTAGGCACTCTTCCAGGAACAAATCTAAGGTGTATTCACCCCATTTATTTATATGATGCACTGGATCTTTTTACCAGTTTGAGTCTGTTGGCATCATTTTTTGATGTAGCTTGTGCAATATGTTTGCTCGAGCAAAATGAAACATTTTTTTATGCAAGTATTGATTCTCATAGTGCAAGACATTCATTTGAGATCCTCTGACATGCATTGAAGTTGCAAGCGGTCGAGCTCATCCAGCTAGACTTTAGTCATCACTTAGCTAAGGATGGTTGACATTTTGTCTCTCAAACTGCTTCAATCGGGTCAAAAGATCTTATTCACCATGCCACACGTGAAACTAGCTTAAATTGGATTGTCCATCAATGAATTTGTACAGAAGTCAGCAACACACAAATTAAGGCATTTAAAAAATTAATATTAAAAAAGCTTTAAAAATCCTTCTTTGCGTGCCCCAATTTTGTGAGACAACTTTCTCTTCTCATGTCGTGGCCGAAGCTTGTCGACCAAAACTCCTTGTTGCTAATGCTCAACAACCAATGTTCCTCACCGTGCCAGAGCTTCTATCTGAGGGCTTTCGCAGGAGCAGCTAGTCTCCCATCCATCTTCGTTAATTCGGCTCGAGGACCCAAGCCCGATCCTTCTCATGGCTTCCTCTCACTGACGATGTTTCTACCTTCTGCTAGGCCCCCCCCCCACTTCATCGGTGCTCCCTTTTGCTTATGACTCGAGGACCGTAGGATCTCTCTCGCACAAGGAACCTAAGGCATACTACCCCTTCCCTCCTTAGACGTTGGTCTCATCACACTCTGATGTCGTCGGTCCAAGCCGCCTGACCCCTTGTCTCATCACACCTTAATGAACAAAGATCACAAAATGCAACTTAAACCCCTGACAACCAAGTTTACGAAGTTCTTTTGGATGACACAACTCATGATTACTAACAAGAATCTTCCGTTCCAGGAAGATTTTATCACCTCTCGTACTAAGTATATCAGGAAACCCGATAATCCCAGGATAATAGAAAGGCATGAGCATCTTAACTAGGTTGTCGAAAACAAAAATAACAACAAATGAATTAAACTAGAACCTTTTTTATGCTAACTCTATTTTGCAGGGCTACTTAAGATGAAAGGCTGATTTCACTCGAGATTTACTTTGCAAGTTATTAGGGTGTGCTAACTTTGTTTTGCAGGGATGGACATTGAAAACCCAAAGCAAAAGGATGAACCCTAACTAAATTATTAACAACATAACAAAACTTTCTAAGGACTTCAAACTCTTAAGGAATCCACTACCCTTGGAACAAGACTTTGAAATTCATTTTTTTTTTACAAAAAAACATTTAAAAGTTTATGAGGACGAGTCACAAATTTCATCCAAAGTTTTCTTAAGCAATTCACAGATTACATAAAATGCAATTAACTATGGGGGTTAGCTCTTATAGGAAAAAGCAAACCATAGAAAAAGTATAACAACATGAATCTCTAGTTATGGGTTTGCTTTTTTTTAGGTCTCTATCGCGAGTATTCTCAGGAGTGTTTCAAACTAATACACTTTAGAGCTATCCATGCAAAGTCCACTTCACAAAAGCTTCCCCACATGTTTGTTTTATTTGTCCTCGTCATATATGTCGTAGTCTTTCAATCTCTTCTCTCTTCAGATCTCCAACATTATCAGAGAGAGTTATTCATAGAGAAACGAATATAAGATGGGAGACAAGCTAGTGACTCCACGACAACGACATGATGACAGCGAAACTTCAGAGTGGTCGGGCGGGCCATCAGTATTATGAATTTTTTGACGTGTTGATGTGTTAAAGTGTTGAGGCGGTGGTGGTATTATGAATGTTCAACAAATGACACTCCTCTTTACGCAGAGTCATTGATGTGACATTTAGAGTTTGAAAGAAAAAAATGGGTAATATGTTGTTATATGTCAACTTATCCATTTCCCAAATAGGTGCAAATTGTTATCGTCACGATGACTCTCAACAATTATATCCAGTGACATTCTTTCCACAATTACATTGATTTCTATGGGGCAGAAGATGATCATTCATAAGTCCCTGCTGAGGCGTATGAATATCATCTTGAACAGTCTTTGCCAAAGGCCGAAAATAATGTGCCCCAGACCTACACTCAAGATGAGGAAGGTGGAAGCGAGATGACAGAGTTGAAAAAACAGATTACAGATAATATAATTAGAGGGTGATTAGAGGGAATGTTTGTTTTTATTTCTATTTATTGTAATGATTATTGAAAACATTCAGTTTTTATTATATGCGTGTTTTATACATGTATATTTTTGTATTATATGCATTTGATCTTTATTTTAGCAGTTTTTTTTTTGCAGTAATTTGTACTTTTTTTTTCTTTTGCATGTATTTTTATCCCACTTGGATGACCGATGAGGCAACCGTGGGTAATATATGTATCATAAATATTGGATGTTTTTTTTTGTTAGTTTTGGAGGTCTATGATGAGATGTTTGATCTTATGAGTTCTTTTAGATGGTATGCATGTTGTACCGATAAGTGTCACATCTGAAATCCTAATGAAGACAACCAAGTTCCTCCGTTTTATTAATGCTATAGTTTTTGAGGTTCTTCTGGATGCCTTTTTTTTTATTAATATACATTTCTATCACACGCGAGCTCAGTATTACATAGGTTAAAGACAATCAAGAACTTTTTTTTTATAAGGTATGTTGTCTTCTTGTAATGACAGATTCATTGGTTTATATACTAAGTTCTCTGAGACCTCACAACTGTATAAAAAATTTATTTAATTACATATGTTATTATTTTTTACTGGTGTGATATCTAAGGATATGTGTTTTTAAACCTTCAAAAAAGTTGAGCTCGAGGATTTCCAATACCATCAAAGGATTGCACTGCTACTGCAAACTATAATTTTTTATGCTTACTCCACCACAACAACATAGCTACTAGAGACAATTTTACATGTGCCCAAGGAGAATCACAAAATAATTGATTACTTTAGGTGGGTAAATGAGCTGGAAGATTCCACCGCCGAGAGTGATCGAGCGTGGAGAGTTTCTTTGGAGGATGGGTTATCTCGTCACATAAACCATCTGAATTTTAAAAATAATGTTATCATATTATTAATTTTTATTTTTATTTTTTTTTTAATTTTTGTAATAATGTTATTCACTGCTTAGTGAGAGGTCTATCTCTATTTTGTAATATTTTATAATTGATATTTGCTTTCAAGTATGAAATATATTAGTATGAACAATTCTGATGCAAATAACATTACAATACGAAGACAATGATCATTTGTTCAGAAACAACAGTACCACAACTGTTTTCAAACTGCAAAGAATGAATAAATTATTAGCTTATCCATTCTCAACAACTTATTAATAAGCTGCAACTGCCCCAAACAGATCATAAATATCTCTTTATCAATACATATTCACATACATACCACCAAATTCTACAGATTTTTAATAAAACATATTTGTACAAGTCACCACACCACTTCAGCGGCAATTTTGCCATGTCAGCGGCAATGCCGTTTATGACTGGGCGATTTTGCCATGTCAGCGTCAAAGTCCTCACTTCCATTCTCAAAAAAGAAAAATATTTATACCGATTTTAAAAATAAAAACTTTTAAAAATACTACTTTATAAATTTCGCTATAAATAAATAACGAGAGCCTTCTCTCAGTCAACCCATCAAAATTTCTCTCCCCCCCCCCCCNAATAACGAGAGCCTTCTCTCAGTCAACTCATCAAAATTTCTCTCCCCCCGGTCTTCTCAGTCAACCCATCAGTTGACTCAATCGACAGGTCTCTCGGTTTGTTGCAGTTGGTCTACACAGACATAATACAACACCTTCCTATCTCTTTCCTCTTCTCCTCATAAACACGGCAACAACATCCTCTTCTACAACAATGGAGACGACATTGTTTTCATTGTTGCAAGAGAAGATGGGGAGCTTTTCGTGGAGAAATTGGGGATTGGAGTTAGTAATAAAGCTGAGAAAAAAAGAAAGTTTTTGAATCAGAAGACTTTGCTGCACTGTTTGTGAGGAGAAAAAGCCGAGCTTGGACGGCCAATATGATGAGAATGGAAATGGGTTTGTTGATGCAAGGAAGCTACAGAGAGTTCTCTTCATGTTGAGCTTTGTAGGAGTTGGATTAGATTTCTATATATTTTGAAAGGTTGTAAGATATAAGATTAAATTATCCATGAAGAAATATAAATTTTATAACATCTTTTACAGCTAGGTATATAATAAGGCTTTATTTAATGTTCTTAAGCACGGATCAAAAGTGGTTCTCTTTTTTATTTCTTATTTCATAGGTGTATATTTTTCTAAGGGTTTTGAGTGATTAGATGATAGAGGGAAGACATGCATTAAGGCTTATAGGATTAGTCCCGGTAACGAGGCAGATGATACTAGCTCTTCAAACGAACCAAGTTTGGTAATCCAACTCGTGGGTCGGTCTGGGAATAGCTTGTTTACGTTCATTTGATTAACTAATTGAATAAAATTGAACATATGTATAAATGCTCGATTATTAGATGAATAATTATGAACAATTCCTTGTTCAATTCATTTACTTTCACGAATAATATCATTTTAAGATCTTAAACAAAATTGTTAAGAAGCTTGTGGAACAATATCGTCTAATGTTTATGAATAACTCTCAAATAAGCTAGATTAAAGCTCAATTTATTGCTTTTGAGTAGCATCATTTAAAGCTCAAGAGTCTTTTGGGATCACTTACTGTTTTTAATTTTTTTTTTTTTTATGTTATGTTTTGTCTTATGTTTTATGTTTCTAGAAAATGCATTTGATATCATTTTGATTTATCTGTTTGTAATAACAAGATATATAAAACTTGTTTGGTTGATCATTTTTTATTTGCTTTTTTAAAACAATAACCTATAAATTTAAAAAAAATCACCAGTACCTTTTAGCAAAATGACTAAAATAACACTTTATATGTCCAGTAATAACACAAATGACCGTTCCACTCAAAATAGAATAAATCCAACATTACAATTATTTAATTTTAATCATAACTATTAGCTATGAAAATTTAAATGATAAGATAGTAGACTCACTAACCAAAAGGCTGAATGGTGGTCCAGATTGAGTGCCCTTATGAACACTAAAAAATAAAGTCAATAAATAAAATAGTCTAATTAACCATAGATTTTAAAATTTAGGTTAAGTAACAACATAATCGTGAAAACTTAAAATTACATTGGGATTTGATTTTAAAATTTAGGTTAAGTAACAACATAATCGTGAAAACTTAAAATTACATTGGGATTTTTTTGCTTATTCTTTCTATAATGAAAATAATAATTGCTTAAAATTACACGGGAGTTATTCACTTATTCTTTACATCCTAATTTAATGGGCCATAAACGTAAGCAGCCTGCTACGTCCACGTCGCCGGAGAAATTGGTGGATGACATGTGGCTCACTCTATGGTCCATGACATATGTATCGCAGGCCCATGAAAATGTTATACAGGCCTAGTTAACATTAATGCCAAATGAATGAATGTTTTGCACATTCGAACACAAATATCCAAATATCAATGAACTGATTTCAATCTAAATCACATTAATCTATTAAGTTTGATTATAATAAATAGCATTTGGATTATGATTCTTAAAATGCTCATTAATGATTTAATACGTTCAATGTAAGTTGTAATAATTGAAGCTAAATCGATTCCAATTAAAACTTTGATAAATTATAAAATGGAGTAAAAAATACTTTGAATGTTTCTATTTTTCGTGTTAATATAAATGACGGCCAAACGAAGTAAATCAATTGCATATTATTATTTCTGTTAACTTAGATGGTGGTTGTAACTTAATTCTACTAAATTTCAGAAGGCAAGTAAATTATGTCGGTTTAATAACTTCCCAATATTTAATTTTAGAATTCATGTTTTATGTGATCATGTCATCTCATGAGTGAAGTGCCAAAATAATTCACGGTTATTTAAATGGGGCCATTTTAATCCTAGAAGTTATAGAAGTGTTAATTTTGTCTGTCTTCTTAAATTGGGGTTTAAGTAGTTTCCATGGAGGACTATTAGAACTCAATTTTAAAATAGTTGTGGACTATTTTAGATCAATAGAGATATTTCATTTGAATAGAACTACTAAAAAAATCAATAATTTGCAATCTAATTCTAAGATAGATTAACCCTAAATTTCTTACAAAACTTTTTTCCAGAAGTTAGAATTTTATCCTTGAAAACAACCTTACAACATGAAAATTACAGATAATAGTACACCATTGCTGGGAGTAACTTTACGAATAAAAGAAGCAAGAAGAAACCAAATAGAGGAGCATATATAGTCTTAAATTCAATAAACTCAAATAGCATAGTTTAACCCCTCAAGTTGACACTTCCCCGTTTAAGTGTCAAGTCCCCACGAAGAGAATGAAATGGAGGTGTTGGAAGAGAATTTGTGAAGATCTCATACGATTGATCAATGGTGGATTTGTGTGCTATGGAAATCTGCTTAGATCGTATCCTCTCCCTTATAAAGTAATAGATGATTTAAATGTTTTGTATGAGTGTGAAATACCAGATTACATGTCATGCACATAATATCTGTATTATTACGTTGAATTATTGTTGGCTGTGTAATTGAAACTTGAAACTCCTGTAAGAGTCATTTTAGCCAAGTAACATCAGTAGTGATAAAGGATGGTGCATGATATTCTCTTTTGTCGAGGAGTGGACGATTGTATGTTGTTTTTTAATTACCTTGTCATGAAAAAGGATTGCTACTGCCAAATGAACAATGCCTATAATGGAGCAGCAATCTAATGATTCATTGGCATAACGAATCCAATTAGCTTCGAAGAATGAGTGCACCTAGTTGGATGGATGACCAAAGTTCAGGGTACCTTAAATCTATATGAGGAATCTTTTAATCTATAAGAAATACAGGCATAAAAAATTTTGAAGGTGATGCGATGGAGTACTGAAGAAAATGATATCTTAGGTCTTATGACACTAAATTATTGATGAGAGCCCAATATATTGTTGGCTTCCGTTTTTAATGCAACATACACGGGGTATCCTCTCTATGTAATTCATGACCGTATTAAGCTTATAGGAAGTCTGTTGTGACTTGAGGAACTGATATGCCCTTTTGGCGAACACTTCAGGCATCATACATGCGGTCTACACCGTCAGTGTGCTCCGAAGAGGCTGCCGCCAAGTCGACATCATATTTGACGTCCCTTGTGTTGATGTTTGTTCCTGTGATATCGGGCTATATCTTGATGGTACAAATATTCTCGTAACAGTCCGTCGATGAGGCACACCGCACAGTTTCCGTATCTTAATCCTATGGTTTGAACAGACGTATTTCATGTCAGAGCCATTTTACTTGGTGACACATAAATGGTTCATCCTCTTGAGTTCTTTTGAGACGTGTTCATGACCTTCACAGAGGTCCTAGGATCATAACTGCTAATATACAATCCTTCGAAGGTTCCACGAGGCCCGAAACCCCGTTGACGAGCTTTTCAAAAAGCTAAAATTTTATGGGGTCTGGCGTGACCACGCCTAATTCAGTCGTGACCAAGCCCAGTGGTGTAACCATGCCTAATTTGGGTGTGGGCATGCCAAAATCTACCTGAAGTGCTCCAGGTCCCACGAGTGGCATGTTCACACCCGAGGATGACATGACCACGATGGCCAGGCAAAGCCCCCGATGAAATTGTGTTGGGCTTCGGGTGTAGTCACGTCAAACCCTTGTTTGTGACACTATGAATTGTGTCGTGACCAAGCTTGAACCCGGCGTGGCCATGCCGATGGAACTTGTTCCTCGATTTTAGACCTTTGGTCCTCAGATTACCGTCAGTGAAGCGACCACAACTAGTAATCCATCTGATATTTCATCCAAAAATGGCATAATGACTATTTTTGGTCCATGCCAAATGGAAAAAATGGCTACGAATCCATGGTCTTTTCCCAAGAGAAGTTTAACTAGGGCAAGAAGGCTCATTTGCAAGGATCAGCTGTCATTTTGGATGAGGAGCTTAAGGAAGAAGAGAGCTTGAGGGAGAGCAATCAAGGAGCTTCCAAGGAGATTTTTAAAGGTGTTTCTAGTTCTTACATCAAGGGAAGCCAAGGAAAGCCCATTTCTTATATTTTCCTCATATGCTTTTTCACTTCTATTGTCACCTTCCTCATTTCCGACAACTACCGGTGAGCCGATGAGGAAAGCTTCATCCTAGCATTGAAGAAGGAAAACTCTCATGATCTCATCATATTCTTTAGTGAAGAGAACTTTCTCATTACTTTGGAGAAGAAATTTGATAGCTTCGTCATTCTCTCTGGTGAGGAGAGCTTCTTCCTACGAAATAAACGATTTAAATAACAATCGCGTAAGTGAAATTTCTTATTTTGTTGCGATATTTTCATTCCTAGAGCTTCCTAGATATGGATGTTAGAGGAATTAGGTTAGGATTTTTGTTCTTTTAGAGGAAGCCCCATACCATTAGGTGCTTTGTGTTTTATCTCGTGGATCCAAAGAGAATAAACTTTTTTCTTATTCTAGACCAAAATCCAAAATTCAAGTTTGTTGTAATCCTGTCGTTTGTCTCAGTGATTTCATCCAAATAGACATTTGAAATACTTCGTTCAAAAGGACAAGTACGTATCTTCAATGATCGTCTTTTTGGTCACACAGAATCCCCCTTACGAGCAATTCCTCATCTAGTATCTTGCAAATAGAGGTGGGTGTCATGTTGCCTTATGCAATATAATGTTGGTACACATCTCCATTATTTCAACCTAGGTTTCCTGAGAGTTCTCTAGGACTAGCATGATTCATCGTCAAATCTAATATGTTCTCATGTCTCAAATGTCTGGCTCTTCATAAAGTGGATGACATGAATTTAAAATATGCAAAAAATAACATCTGTTTCTGCATGCTTCGTTGATCACGCCTGCCCGATCGACCATCTTCGGTCTACTCAATCAATCGATGGTCACCAACCTGATCATATCGATCAACCATCCTCCATCGACTAGCCTCCCACACCGGATCATCAACCATCTTCATTCTACTCGAACGATCGATCATCATGAGCATGATCGTATCGATCTACCACTTTTCATTGATCTGACGCCCACGCTAGCTCGATCGACCATCTTCGGTCGACATGACCAATCAGTGTCACCATCAACTCGATTGTATCGATCGAACACACACATCAGCCCAATCGACCACCCCAATCTAATCAATTAATCTACCATTTGCATTTAGTATGTGCACTAATGTTATGTTATTTTTCACATTGCTTACATCAGCACATTCATATTCACACACTATAGTGCACTTGCGAGCATATTCCTTTATACGTTTACGATGAGTATTTGTGCCTCCTAGCGACATATTTCTCTACACCTTGCTCCTCGACATATACATATTGTGGTGCACCATATCCTAATGTTTGTACTTGCACTTGTCCACTTCTGCATGACTGCTTCGTCTGGCTTTCTGCATGTTGTATCATCCGCATGTTTGAGCGTGCTTGAGTCACAGTTCTCACATACTCGCTTCAGATACCCACGTGTCTGCATCGTGGATGGCTTGTCATCAAGTCCATCCGCATGTAGTTCTCTCCATCAGAATTACATTTTTTCTCTTCCTAAGACACCACTCAAGACTATTGTGGGTTTTATTCCTGGGTGCCTCCACTACACACTCACCATCTGGGACACTACCTCTATGGCACACACACTCCTACGAATCACTACCTCTATGTCTCCAGGTCACTTCCTCCACAGTATACTCATGTGTCAGTTGCTACGGATAACAACTCGACACTATTCCATCACTTTCTTTTAACCTTGGCAATTCAGTCACTGCACTGTTGCAAGCATCGATGTTGTTATACTTTTTGATTGGTTTTCTTTGCCTTTTCTTGTTTGCGATTGAAGTCTCTTTTTGCTTTACAAAAATGGATAGCGAGAAGGAGATCACCATCACTACTGCTAGGAGAAACTCTATTGCCTTGATCCTAGAGTTTTTCGTGCTCCCGAATGGTAGATGTCTTGATTAATTCGCTGAGTGATAGTGGTAACAACACATTAATTTCATACAAATTATGTAAAAACAATTTTGCAATGGTTCCTTCTATCATCATCGAATTATATAATTTTCATAATATTGTTGCTCATTTTATCATATATTTAAAAATATCAGATCTCAATATAATATTACAGGAATTATACTAAAAAGATAATTTCTGATTTTTTAGATTAAAATAAGTTGTCCTCTACCAATAAAAAGAAAAAAAAAAGTCAATTTTAAACACGATGGCAATTTGTAATTTTTCCCAAAAAAAAAAAGGTAATATATATATATAACGACACCTGTCCGCCATTAACGATTACGACATAACAAAAGTCTCCATAACAAAAGCTCAANGAAGTCCTCACATAAATGCTTTTTGCAGACGCGTGTATTTCAAATCGTTCTATAATAAGAAAATATAAAAAAAATAGTTTTGGATTAAAATAGAAAAGCTTGCATTTTTTGCTGACTATTGCTTCAAATATTAGATGAATAAAATGTAACATTATCCCTGCCTAGGGCTGCAATCGAGCCGTGTCGAGCGGAGTATATTATAATTTGGAGTTTGTTTGGTATAATTATAAGTTGTTCATGTTCGACTTGAACTCGTGTCGAGCTTTTATATATTTGTTCAAGCTTGACTTGTTTAATTTTTTCAATGTTTGAACTTACTTTATACTTGATTTGTTTATGAGAAGGGAACGTGAACAAATATTTAAAAGAACTAAAAATTTAAACGAGTATATAGATTTTCATACAAAATAAATTAATAAATAATTTTATAAATTTGATCGTAATTATTAATTTATTATTTAAAACCTCTTAACCTTACCATATCTTAAATCTCATTTCTCCTCTATTTTGCCATAAATCACTTACTTAGAGGTTTGTTTAGTAGAATGATTTGTGTAGTATTTAAGCATGACTTAACCTAAATCCTAATGAATAATTAAAAATGACAACTTTAAAACACATATAAACTTACTATAGGAGTAGTTATACATCATATATGACACAGACTATCATCAAGCTATCAAAAAAAGAGTTAATATTCTGCTTAATTAAATTTTATTTAAATATATCATATGACATGAGTTATCATCCAGATTAATAATGAGTATTTAACAAGTTTTAGTAAAAATTAGATTATAAGTAAGTTGTTAGAATGTGCTTCGAATATTAGTCTCCTAATTAAAGAGAAAACACTTTATAACTCCTTGAGAGGCTTTACACTACTCTACATTTAGATTCAATTATAGCTTTATTTGGATTTGCTTAGCAATTCCCCCACTAGCTAAAGTGAGCGGCATTAATTATTCAGTTGGATGTCCACTTATGAGGCTTTACACTACACTTTGATGATAAAGTGCACCTCTTATGGAGTGGAATATGATTTCATTTTTACTTTTCTTTTTATTTTATTTTTTTAAAATGCTGGTGATAGAATAAATAAGGGTAACAAATTGGGGAAAAAGTTTAATTTTGATTGCGACTACTCTCAACCATGTTAATATGATAAATTATGTAAGAGACTTTTGTATGATTAAATATTTTTTAAGTTGAAAGATTTTTTTATGATAAAGATGGACAAATTGGAGCCTCTCTTGGGTTAATTTGTAAATATCAATGTTTTGAGTGGTCTGTATGTAATAATCCCTTTTATAGAAGATATTTATATATCATATTCATAGATTATGGAGAGTTAAATATCATTAGTCAATGAACTAAGAGGTAATATGGGAGCTCTTCGTATTGAAAATATGTTGAGTTTATCAATCATATTATGAAACATTAAATTATGAGAATCTTATCATTTACATTGGGGATGGAAGGATTTGGTTCAATAGAAAGAAAAGAATAATGGGGCTTTTGTTTTATAACCGTGGAACAAGTTTTTATTCCCATGCACTTCTCAATCTCCTGATAAGAAAAAATAATTAAAAATTCCCCACAGATGTTTATTGTTGATTAGAGGTACTTTTTAGATGAGGAACTTATAGAACTTGAGATAAACTTAATTATGAATATGAAACCATGCTTGAGTAAATTTTCATCTTCTAATTAACTTGCTTCCAAAATATTCCTAAAGACAATATTGATAATAATTATAGTTTATATGAAATTTTTATTTACTTAGAAATAGTTGAAGATAATTATGATTAAATTTTGAACTAGAATTACTATAATCCACATGAATATTAAATGTACTTTTGAAAATTAATTCTTATGAGTAACTAATGATAATGATCACTTGTTACAGGATAACTTTTTGGTCAATCATATTTCAACGCTTCATCAAAGATACGACCAATATGCTTATTTTAATGACTTCAATGGGGCAAAAAATTCAATCATCAACCTACTCTTAATAGTATTGAAGAAACACGGTTGGCCCCTCCCAAAACGAATTTTCTTTTTTCGAGGATGTGCTAATCCACTAAAGTGGATAAAAAAGATCTCAAATTTATTCAAAATTGGTTGACTCATGTTAGAGAATCAGAAAGGTTTGTTATACATACTTTATGATTATAATATTGCCCACTATGTTACAAGACTCATAATTACGCTAACAAAGCCTTTGGCAAAGAACTTAATCTTATATTTTTTAATTAAAATTTATTTATTGTAGATACTAGAACATTGCGATGAAGAATTGCTAGAAAATATGGGAAAGGTAAAAAGAGGGTGAATCTAAAGTAAAACGCTCTAAGGTTTTATTAGGTTGTAAGAAAGTATAATACATGAATCAAAAGATGAACCTTGAACTTGGCCTACTAAGATAGAACCTTTTAACTTGTACTTATTTTAAGTAAGATTTGGGTGTGCGCACGCCTTTCTTATATCTAAAGATAATTAGTTAATGAAAAATTTCTGATCATTTCCTTAGTCATATGAGAACTTTCAAGTGACAAGGCTATGACTCATACCTATCTTAGGTCCAAAGAATTATCAACTATAGAGAGGTTATAAGCTATTTTGATCACATTTGTAAATGGGCATTCAAAATAATATGCTTTTGTCCGCATTTAATTTGTGTCCTAGGAAATCCAAGTAATTTAGAACCATAAATATACAGAAACTTTTGAGAGATAAAAAAGAGTAAAGAGGTAATATGATTCCAATTTACAGTAGTCATCTTTCTAGAACTGTTATGAGAAATCTAAGTGTTTGCAACTAGATTTGCAATTGGATGTTACAAATGGTAAGCTTAATAAATTGATTTTCCATGCTCTAAAACCCATTTATATTTTTTTTCTTCTTTTTCTCTTATATATGAGATGATGATTTCTTCCTCCCTTAATATGAAAAATCTAAGCATTCACAACAAGATTTGTAATTAGATGTTACAACTAATCGCAAAAGCTTAATAAATTGATTTTTTGTGCTCTAAGATNTCTGTAATAAGAAAATATAAAAAAAATAGTTTTGGATTAAAATAGAAAGCTTGCATTTTTTGCTGACTACTGCTTCAAATATTAGATGAATAAAATGTAACATTATCCCTGCCTAGGGCTGCAATCGAGCAGTGTCGAGCGGAGTATATTATAATTTGGGGTTAGTTTGATATAATTATAAGTTGTTCATGTTCGGTTTGCACTCTTGTCGAGCTTTCATATATTTGTTCAAGCTTGACTTGTTTAATTTTTTCAATGTTTGAACTTACTTTATACTTGATTTGTTTATGAGAAGGGAACGTGAACAAATGTTTAAAAGAACTAAAAATTGAAACGAGCATCTAGATTTTTATACAAAATAGATTAATAAATAATATTATAAATTTGATCGAAACTATTAATTTATTATTTAAAAACTCTAAACCTTACAATATCTTAAATCTCATTTCTCCTCTATTTTGCCATAAATCACTTACTTAGAGGTTTGTTTAGTAGAATGATTTGTGAAGTATTTAAGCATGACTTAACCTAAATCCTAACGAATAGTTAAAAATGACAACTTTAAAACATACATAAACTTACTATAGGAGTAGTTATAAATCATATATGACACAGACTATCATCAAGCTATCAACAAAAGAGTTAATATTCTACTTAATTAAATTTTATTTAAATATATCATATGACATGAGTTGTCATCCAGATTAATAATGAGTATTTAACAAATTTTAGTAAAAATTAGATTATAAGTAAGTTGTTAGAATGTGGTTCGAATATTAGTCTCCTAATTAAAGAGAAAACACTTTATAACTCCTTGAGAGGCTTTACACTACTCTACATTTAGATTCAATTATAGCTTTATTTGGATTTGCTTAGCAATTCCCCCACTAGCTAAAGTGAGCGGCATTAATTATTCAGTTGGATCTCCACTTATGAGGCTTTACACTACACTTTGATGATAAAGTGCACTTCATATGGAGTGGAATGTGATTTCATTTTTACTTTTCTTTTTATTTTATATTTTTAAATGCTGGTGATAGAATAAATAAGGGTAAGAAATTGGGGGAAAAACTTAATTTTGATTGCGACTACTCTCAACCATGTTAATATGGTAAATTATGTAAGAGACTTTTGTATGATTAAATAATTTTTAAGTAGAAAGGTTTTTTATGATAAAGATGGACAAATTGGAGCCTCCCTTCGGTTAATTTGTAAATATCAATGTTTTGAGTGGTCTGTATGTAATAATCCCTTTTGTATAAGATGTTTATATATCATATTCATAGATTATGGAGAGTTAAATATCAATGGTCAATGAACTAAGAGGTAATATGGGAGCTCTTTGTATTGAAAATATGTTGAGTTTATCAATCATATTATGAAACATTAAATTATGAGAATCTTATCATTTACACTGGGGATGGAAGGATTTGGTTCAATACAAAGAAAAAAATAATGGGGCTTTTGTTTTATAACCGTGGAACAAGTTTTTATTCCCATGCACTTCTTAATCTCCTGATAAGAAAAAAATAATTAAAAATTCCCCACAGATGTTTACTGTCGATTAGAGGTGCTTTCTAGATGATGAACTTATAGAACTTGAGATAAACTTAATTATGAATATTAAACCATGCTTGAGTAAATTTTCATCTTCTAATTAACTTGCTTCCAAAATATTCCTAAAGGCAATATTGATAATAATTATAGTTTATATGAAATTTTTATTTACTTAGCAATAGTTGAAGATAATTATGATTAAATTTTGAACTAGAATTACTAGAATCCACATGAATATTAAATGTACTTTTGAAAATTAATTCTTATGAGTAACTAATGATAATGATCACTAGTTACAGGATAACTTTTTGGTCAATCATATTTCAGCGCTTCATCAAAGATACGATCAATATTCTTATTTTAATGACTTCAATGGGGCAAAAAATTCAATCGTCAACCTACTCTTAATAGTATTGGAGTAACACAGTTGGCCTCCCAAAACGAATTTTCTTTTTTCCAGGATGTGCTCATCCACTAAAGTGGATAAAAAAGATCTTCTCAAATTTATTCGAAATTGGTTGACTCATGTTAGAGAATCATAAAGGTTTGTTAGACATGCTTTATGATTATAATATTGCCCACTATATTACAAGACTCATAATTAGGCTAACAAAGTCTTTGACAAAAAACTTAATCTTATTTTTTTTAATTAAAATTTATTTACTGTAGATACTAGAACATTGCAAAGAAGAATTGCTAGAAAATAAGGGCAAGTTAAAAAGAGGGTGAATCTAAAGTAAAACACTCTAAGGTTTTATTAGGTTGTAAGAAAGTATAATACATGAGAAAAAATTTGAATGCCTCAAACTCACATTTTGACCTCAAATTTATAGGCTCAAGTTAAAGCACAGTGTTATATGAGGTTAGACTTACACAAAACAAGTAAACGCTATATAACACAGTTTAATAAGTGTTAAGTATATACATACATACATATAAGTCTTTACATATATTTAAAGAATATATGGAGATTATATTTTAATTTCTAATTTACAAATGATCTATGTTCAGATGACTTTATTATGACTAGAACTATGTAGGTGATTTGCAGGTTACCAACTACTGATAAGTGAATTGGACGCTTTGGTGATTATGCCTAGTTGATCAACCCTCGAGAAAAATTTGCTTGAATATGTAGTGTTTTGCTTAAACGTGAAGATAATTAGCTATTTTCTTAGTAACTTCATAGAGTTTGGTCTATCTGAATCAAAAGATGAACCTTGAACTTGGCCTACCCAAATAGAACTTTTTAACTTGTACTTATTTTAAGTAATATTTTGGTGTGCGAACGCCTTCCTTATATCTGAAGATAATTAGTTAATGAAAATTTCTGATCATTTCCTTAGTCATATGAAAACTTGCAAGTGACAAGGCTAGGACTCATACCTATGTTAGGTCCAAAGAATTATCAACTATAGAGAGGTTAAAAGCTATTTTGATCACATTTATAAATGGGCATTCAAAATAATATGCTTTGGTCCGCATTTAATTTGTGTCCTAGGAAATCCATGTGATTTAGAGCCATAAATATACATAAACCTTTTGACAGATAAAAAAGAGTAAAGAAGTGATATGATTCCAATTTACAGTAGTCATCTTTCTAGAACTGTTATAAGAAATATAAGTGTTTGCAACTAGATTTGCAATTGGATGTTACAAATGGTAAGCTTAATAAATTGATTTTCCATGCTCTAAACCCCATTTATATTTTTTTTCCTCTTTTTCTCTTATATATGAGACGATGATTTCTTCCTCCCATAATATGAAAAATTTATACATTTGCAACAAGATTTGTAATTAGATGTTACAACTAATCGCAAAAGCTTAATAAATTGATTTTTTGTGCTCTAAGATCCATTTCTAATTTATCTTCCTCTTTTTCTCTTATGATTGAGCCGATAATTTTCTTCACCCTAACTTCTTCTAGCTAATTCTCAACTCACTTGATTCAACTCTTATTCACCAAATTTAGAGTCAACTCCCTTTCTCTTCCTATCTCTTATCTCTTCTTGTCTTATATCACACCACCTCATAAAACCCCTCATGTCTCCTCCTACCCACAGATCCTTCGACATTCTTAATCTCTCTTCCATATTTTGAAAATAATAACTATCATCACCACTTGTCATTAAAGCAAACCATCTCTTTAAACACCATCTGCGTTTAGTGTAATATTTGATATATGTTAGATTTAGGTTATCAATATATGATGACTCAATTTTATTTGAACAAAAATGTTTAATTGAAGTTAGTTTAGATTATTTTAATAAATTTTTAAATAAATTTTAGTTCGACGCAAATTAATATTATTTTTAAGTTTAATTTATAAAATTAAAATTATTACTAGATTATTGAATATATTTGATAACTCACCCTTAGTCCTTTGGGATAAACTTTTAAAACAATTCGCTATAAGAACTTTACAAATGCATCTCCTATTTGTCCTTAAAATGTATTATATATTTAGGTATGGAATATATACATCTACTTATTAGAGAAAGTTGAAAAATATAATGCTATTGGTGTTAAGATAAAAGTTGTAATAATAGAAATTTTGTCTAACAAGGATTTGTAATCTAACAATGTTTTATATTTCATTTTTATTATACATATTTGAAGACATGATGTGTCACTAAGTATAAGTATTTGCAAACAACAAGTGATTTCAACATATTTAGCCAACTTCATATTTCTACCCAACCATAGCATTGTACAAATAAATCTAATACAACCATAGTCTTAAAATTTATTACTTAAATGTATGGGTGATATCAAGTCAAATTTCAAAACTAAGAGGAATAATGCAATTTAATCAAGTAACTTAATGAATTTATTTGCATGACAGTATAAGTCATAACTAAACTTATTTCTTCTCTGCATTTTGGAGATTTTCTTCTTTTGATCACCACATGAGATAACCTTCATGAGGGTTGCCTAGAATCAAACCTTGGCGAAGAAATTTAAAAAATGGGCATCATTAGGTTCATAGCCGAGCCCAATCAAGTTGGGTATGTTATATATTAGACTCGACTTTGTTTTATTACTAGTCGTTTATGTTCGACTCTAGCTCAAGATGAACTTTCACATGTAATTTCATTCTTGGGTTATTTATTTTTTAAAATAACCTTAATTAGATTAAACATGAATTATTCATATTAATTGAATAAGTGTTTCAATGAGTTAATAAATAAGCTAAACATTAGAATGAATGCATAGCTTTTCATATAAACTATTAATAAATGATTTTAAAAATTTTAAAAAATGAGTAATCGAGAAAATTTTAAATTAGTATCTGACCATTTTACAAATTATCTTCCTATAAAACACATATATATTGACATTAAAGTAACACACACACAGACAAAACATACATACAAACATGCATACATACATACATACATACATGCATGCATGCACGGACGCATATACATATAAGCGATGAATAAATTTACAAACATACCACCCAATTTTTATGTATTTATATATCTATTACCTAAACTTTGACTTTTACATTTATACTGCCCAAATCATTTATATCACATAAAAATATTATTTTTTTAATTTTTAAAAATAAAATAAAGCTTTTCATATATAGACAAGGTAGCATATATGTAAATATTAAAATTTATATGTTTAGAAATATAATTTATGCATAATAATTGAATAGTATGTATGTAAAATTTCCCTCTGAATTTATATTTTCACTAACTTGAAAAAAAAAGAAATAATAAAAAAAGATTTTCTTCCAGATATTCGTTGGAAAGTTCAATCGAGGAATAGATTTAGAAGGAAGAAAAAAACAAACTTTGCAGGCGTTCTTGAAGATATTTCATAAATATATCCTTTTTTAATGCTTATATTTAATTTTTAACAATTAAATTATTAATCTTGAAAATAATATATAGAAAGACTAAAGATATAGAATGTAGATTCATATGATTTGTTCTCATGTGTATTTGCCATGAGATGATAATTTATAAAGATACAATATCTAGATTAAAGTCATAATATCTTGAATCACACATGAGACGATGAGATATAGGGCCCGTTTGGGGCAGCTTATACCTAATGAGATGTCAAAAAATCAAAGGAAAACTAATAGGATTGTAAAAATCCAAACCCTTCTCTAATGAAGGACAAANTCATGTCTCCTCCTACCCACAGATCCTTCGACATTCTTAATCTCTCTCCCATATTTTGCAAATAATAACTATCATTACCACTTGTCATTACAGCAAACCATCTCTTTAAACACCATCTGTGTTTAGTGTAATATTTGATATATGTTAGATTTAGGTTATCAATATAAGATGACACAATTTTATTTGAACAAAAATGTTTAAATGAAGTTAGTTTAGATTATTTTAATAAATTTTTAAATAAATTTTAGTTTGACGCAAATTAATATTATTTTTAAGTTTAATTTATAAAATTAAAATTATTACTAGATTATTGAATATATTTGATAACTCATGCTTAGTCATTTGGGATAAACTTTTAAAATAATTTGCTATAATAATTTTACAAATGCATCTCCTATTAGTCCTTAAAATGTATTATATATTTAGGTAAGGAATATATACATCTAGTTATTAGAGAAAGTTGAAAAATATACTAATATGCTAATGCTATTGGTGCTAACATAAAAGTTGTAATAATAGAAATTTTGTCAAACAAGGATTTGTAATATAACAATGTTTTTTATTTCATTTTTATTATACATATTTGAAAACATGATGTGTCACTAAGTATAAGTATTTGCAAACAACAAGTGATTTCAACATATTTAGCCAACTTCATATTTCTACCCAACCATAGCATTGTACAAATAAATCTAATACAACCATAGTCTTAAAATTTATTACTTCAATGTATGGGTGATATCAAGTCAAATTTCAAAACTATGAGGAGTAATGCAATTTATTCAAGTAACTTAATGAATTGATTTGCATGACAGTATATGTCATAACTAAACTTATTTCTTCTATGCATTTTGGAGATTTTTTTCTTTTTGATGACCACATGAGAGAACCTTCATGAGGGTTGCCTAGAATAAAACCTTGGCGAAGAAATTTAAAAAATGGGCATCATTAGGTTCATAGCCGAGCCCAATCAAGTTGGGTATGTTATAGATTAGACTCGACTTTGCTTTATTACAAGTCTTTCATGTTCGACTCTAACTCAAGATGAACTTTCACATGTAATTTCATTCTTGGGCTATTTATTTTTTAAAATAACCTTAATTAGATTAAACATGAATTATTCATATTAATTGATTGAATATGAGTGTTTCAATGAGTTAATAAATAAGCTAAAAATTAGAATGAATGCATAGGATTTCATATAAACTATTAATAAATGATTTTACAAATTTTAAAAAATAAGTAATCTAGAAAATTTTAAATTAGTGTCTGACCATTTTACAAATTATCTTCCTATAAAACACATATATATTGACATTAAAGTAACATACACACAGACAAAACATACAGACAAACATGCATACATATAGGGCTATAAATGAGCCGAGCTTGAGCGAGCTCAGGCTTGGCTCGTGTTCGGCTCGTTCGAAATAGCTCGTGTTCGAAATATGCTCGTGTTCGAAATCGGCTCGTGAACAGTGTGTTCGTGTTCGGTTCGATTTAAATATTCGTGTTCGTGTTCGGCTCGTGTTCGGCTCGAAATT
>JXCR01147333.1:159038-194747 GCA_002079205.1 Phalaenopsis hybrid cultivar
GTTTACATTTCGAGCTTAAAAATTTGTTCGTGTTCGGCTCGTTAGGCTTAACGAACGAGCCGAACACAAGCTGCTTAACGAGCCGAACACGAGCTGTTCACGAACAACGAGCCAAATTGACAGCCCTACATACATACGTACATACATGCATGCACGGATGCATATACATATAACATATGTATTATATACAACACTTCAATTTATTTCAGTTTGAAATAGCGACGAACAACTTTACAAACATACCATTACCTAAACTTTGACTTTTACATTTTTACTGCCCAAATCATTTATATCACATAAAAAATATTATTTTTTAATTTTTAAAATTAAAATAAAGCTTTTCATATATAAACAAGGTAGCATATATGTAAATATTAAAATTTATATGTTTAGAAATATAATTTATGCATAATAATTGAATAGTATGTATGTAAATTTCCCTCTGAATTTATATTTTCACTAACTTGAATAAAAAAAAAAGAAATAATAAAAAAAGATTTTCTTCCAGATATTCGTTGGAAAGTTCAATCGAGGAATAGATTTAGAAGGAAGAAAAAAACAAACTTTGCTGGCGTTCTTGAAGATATTTCATAAATATATCCTTTTTTAATGCTTATATTTAATTTTCAACAATTAAATTATTAATCTTGAAAATAAAATAAAGAAAGACTAAAAATATAATATGTAGATTCATATGATTTGTTCCCATGTGTATTTGCCATGAGATGATAATATATAAAGATACAATATCTAGATTAAAGTCATAAATTGAATCACGCATGAGATGATGAGATATAATTTCTCCATGAGATGATGTGATATAAATTCTCAATTTGAGCCAGCTCATTTTGATTTCTATGGACATTTTTAAACATGTCATAGCAATAAATAAACATGTTGTTAACCCTAATTCAATGCATTCATTATTTTGTTTCTAAGAATATTCACATACATTCCATATAATTCTTATGTATTTACACATCTAATACATTAACTTTAAATTTTTACATATATGTCGTCTTACATATACATGAAATTGTGTATTTTACATACTGAAAAATTAAAATAGTGATATTTTCTATTTGATATGTAAGATTTAAGTGATATAAATTAAAAAAAAATAAAATTTAGGTGTTAAGACTTATAAATGCATGAGAATTGGATACTATCCCGGCTATATATCACACCTCCCCATTAGGTCTAAGAATAAATTTTTGCAAGGATAAATTGAAATATTATTTTAGAAATCTATTGGATACTCTCAAAAACCTAAATTTTAATTGATTTACGCAAATCAATACTCAATCATAAGAAAAGAATACGAAAATAGATAATTCGAGTTTTTGGGTTAGGATTTCCCTTCATAAATACATGTTGATGAAGATGAGGATGATATTATAGAAAGAAACAAAATGATATATCAAAATTATGTTTCTTTTTTCTACATCAACTTCTATTTCAATTGAATACATGGAAAACAATGTCAAGGAAGTCGACCATTAGACCAAAGACTCTTAATCCTTGTGCTCGCATGGTATGTAGATTTGTTCTCTGAGTTGGAACCCTTAAAGTCTTGTTTAAGATTAACAAACATGGGATGCAATTGAGAATATTGCTTTGGATCAAATTGGTTTGACTAATCTAAACCAAATAATATAGATGAAGATGAGTTATTACACTTCAACGAACATTAAGAACATTCAAATTTCATCCGAAGAATAAAAGTGAACGTGGATTATTACACTTTTAACTAAAGAATCTTCAAATCAACTCTCCAATTTTAATGGTGAAGTTGATACTAAGTCGCATTTCAAAACATCGAAAACACTTTATGTTTTGGCAAAAAAAGTTATTTATTTATTTAGTACTTGTTTAGTTTTTTAAGCTTTTTTTTTAACTCAATTTTTATACTATTTAGAAATGTTATTTTTTGTTTTTTAGAGGAAAAAAAATTAACATATTTTTTGCAAAATGAAAAGCTTTATCAAACAAAGTCTTAGTTCAGTTGAATCTAGCGGGAGAAGGAGGGCAGGGTCCTTGTGCTTACTTTTCTAATTGGAAGACTCAAGGTTATTAGGGGAAAGAAGTGATAAAATTGCAGAAATCAATTCAAGATATCCAAAAAAATCTTCCAATAGAAATACACAAAATAGAAAAAACACGGAAAACAAAAAAAAACAATATTTAACATGGAAAAAAATAGAAAATGGAAAAATATAATGGAGTCATGACACACACTAGGTGTTGGGAAGCACGGGTGGTCATGCAAATGTACATGACATGTCAGTAGTACCAGATTGGAGTCCGATTGTCGATCCCATAGGGAACGAGATGGTAGTACCAAGATTGGAGTCCGATTGTTGATCCCACAGGGAACGAGATGAACTCAAATAGGAAAAGTTCTAACCTACAAGTTAGTCATAGCCGGAAAGATTGAAGTTTCTAAGTTGAACAAAACCAAAGTTTTAAAACAATCAAAAGAAAGTATTACTAATTAAGAGATGTCCCAAAAATTTCTCTTTGAAGTGGTTATGTAGGGATTCAAACTTAGCAAATTATTCAAAAGTAGGTGTCAAACACGAGAAATACTTTTCTCTCCTTCCGGTGGTCTAAGAAAGCTTGATGATTCATTCATTTAGTTCGCTAAATCAAATAAAAATTCCAAGACAAGCTCACTCCCTTATCAATTTGCTTGTATTCAAAGAATATATTCCTATTCCAATACCTTTGTGTAGATAACTTAATTGTTCTTTTTATTCCTCCCAAAATTCTATAATCATAATTAATTTTAACAATTTAATTGGCTAAGTTAAATGTCAGTGAGTTCCTAAGTTATTTGAACTCCATTTAAAAATTCACACAAGAATCACATCAAATTGTCAAGTCCTTACCCCAACACTTACAAAGGTAAATAGAAAAACTACTCACTAAGCATGACAAATCTCATCAACATCAATATTGTATTAAGAGTATAAATCATACACAAGTGTCTCACAATTTTCTCTTAAGGATAAAACTAACAAAACTCATTATGCTAATCTCCTTAAGATCCGGAAAATGCAAATGAATTACAGAAACACTCACAATCCCACAATCTCGCAATTACTTTGATCTTGCTTTAAAATTGTTAATTGATATGTTGTTGTCTTCTCTATCCAACTTCTTCCTTCAAGAATGGCAGAAAATTTAAGGAAATCCCCTCAAAATTTGTCTTCCCGCTTTTTATACTTCCTCCCTTGAAATCAAATTTTGAATTGCTCAAAACTTCCATTATTCAGTTCTGGGCTCTCTCTCTCTCTCTCTCTCTCTCTCTCTCTCTCTCTTTCTCACACATGCACATACACAACTTCCCTCCCTCACTTTCTCCTTTCCTTTTCTTTCACACCTCTCACTTGCTCTCTCAATTGCTCCAAGAAATTCATTATAAAAAAAATGAGAAGAATTGTATAGATTACATTATACTCAAGCATCTCCTCTCTTTGGAACACTTAAATATACTACTCCCCTTCTTCGCAGAAGTGAAAACACAAAATCCAATATTTCAGTGCGCCCCTTCCCTCAGTGAAGTCGAGACTTTATGTGATATTTGCCTGAATTTGGTTACTCCTGCTGAGCGATACAATAGTGGAGTTGTAGCGCTCCCCTCTGGTCGCTACAATTTCGTGCTCTAGTGTTTTAAATTTGAATGGTGTGTTGTGACACTGCTAGTTTCAGCTTTGGGGCATTGTATATGATCAATGCGACGCTCCCCTTTAAAACACTAGAGTGTCGTGCTATTGGGTTTTGAAATCTGTATGAGATGCGTTAGCACCGCCTTCTAGGCACTCTGTACAGTATAATAAAAAAAAAATCAAAGTCAGCGCTCCCGAATCCAGTACAGAAAGGACACCTCCACCCCTAACTGACAGCTTTGTGTGACAAATTGATTGTCACAATAAGTTCCACATAAGAGCAAAGGTGTATATCATGCCTCTTTATTTTAATGCTTTTGAGTTGAAATATTCACAAGAAAAAGAAACAAGACAAAAAAGCTGAATAAAGAGGGATAAATTACAATNTTTTCCATGAGACGATGAGATATAAATTCTCACTTTGAGCCAGCTCATTTTGATTTCAAGCCGGATCGAGCTCGATTCGGTTTCAATCCGACCCGCTCGAAATCAAATTTAATGAGCCATGAGCGAATTTTGAGCCGCATTAATCTATTCAAGCCGATTTCAAGTCGACCCCAACGCAGCTCTAAATTGGATTGTTAACAACTCTAATTGGGGTTAACCATCATTCAATTTATTCGAGTGGAATTCATTCATTATTTTGTTTCTAAGAATATTCACATACATACCACATAATTCTTATGTATTTACATATCTAATACATGAACGTTAAATTTTTACATATATGTCATCTTACATATACATGAAATTGTGTATTTTACATTCTAAAAAATTAAAATAGTGATATTTTCTATGCGATATGTAACATTTGAGTAGTATAAATGTAAAAAAAAATAGAATTTTGATGTTAGACATATAAATACATAAGAATTGGATAGTATCCTGGTTATATATCACACCTCTCCATTAGTCCTAACAATAAATTATTGTAATGACAAACTGAAATTTAATTTTAGAAATTATTGTATGTCAAGATGATGAAAATCATAGAAATCTAACATTACATGTTGAGATGAAAATTAAGAACATATTTCTAAGAAGTATAAATATTAATTTTAAATTTTTTTATCCGCTAATAAAAAAAAGTGATCAAATGATCTAAATTCAACAACATTCACTAATTATCCATAAAAAAAGTACCAAAAACTCAAATATTTTATATCTTCTTTGTGCAATTAATTAAGTTGTAAGGTAAATGACACATTATATTAATACAATTACAAGGAATAATTTAACCATATTACACATTCTATTATCAAGAATTAAAACATGTAAATAATTGTTAAAGAATAAGCCTACAATAAGGAATGGCACAAAAAAATTATTTATTTACCTAAAATAGATTACAAATTGCCCAATTTTTTATCATTATGCTAATCTTTCATATTCCAAGGTATAGTGCTCCTTAAAACCTTGTTGTAAATGACTCTAACTTAATCATATGCTCAAATAAATACAACCAAATGAATTATATCCTTTTAATAAAAAAATGTATATTAATTTTTATTCTATACAAGTCATTCTTATTATGTTCCTACTCTTTCTCTTGTACTCTGAAGTTGATTAAATTTCACATTCAAATTCTATGTTAAATTTAGAAATTTATTATTTCAACATTACTATATTTAATAACATATACCGAATGCAAACGAGCCAATTTTTATTGTTATAGTTTGAATTTTTGTCGCGTTTGAATTTTTTTATTGTTATAGTTCGAATTGGCTTGTGAGTGGCATGCTCGTGTTCAATTCGATTTAAGTTCATTCATTTGAGTTAGCTCGTGTTCAGCTTGTTTAACTATTTAACGAGCCAACTCAAATTTAAATTTGATTAATAAAAAAGCTCATTGTACATCATTTGTCACCATGTGCACCATAAAAATTTTGCACTTTTTGTCATCTATTATACCTTTAAACATCAATAATAAGATTAAAAGCCAAGTCATGGGGCCGGAGTAATTATTAGATGTGTATAATTTATGCATGTTAACTTCAGTATAACATGGTTTTATTGGTTGTATTTTTGAGACAGCTCAAAAATATAACTAATACAATCATGTTGTACTGAAGTCCGCATGCATGCAAACTCTATAGCTAATAATTTTTCGTGGAGCGGGGCAGGATATGTGAAAGGCTAGATTTTATTCAGGCATTTAATTAAATACATACTAGTTATTTCTTATAAATTTTACATATGCAATATCTATTAAATGCGTAGTTAGTCATTTTTTATTAATCTTACATATATAATATCTAAATGTGCAGGCGGTGAGGTGGGGACAACAAAGATTTTTAGGAGAATTTACATGCCTACCACCCAAATCCTATGAATTTACATACCAAAAGCTTAAATCATGGGATAGGATTTTAGGAGCATTGGCATATATACTAGCCAAATCCTATGTATTTACAAATTGAACGTCTAAAATTATACTGTTAATATTTATATCACACATTTTAAAAAAAATAATAGATTTGGCATTTTTAAAAATACAATATAAAAATAAATATAAATAAATATTATTATTTAATTACAATTATTTCCAGTCAAAACTAGCCAAGTATGATAGACCAAATTTTTTTTCATGTTCGACTCATTTATAAATCGAGCTCAAAAAAATTATTCATATTCGGCTCATTTGCTTTAAGAATGAACCTAATGCATGCTACTTAACAAGACGAACATGAGCTATTTGCGAACAACGAGCTTATTTGAATACAAACACATATCAAAGAAAAACTAATATAGGGTTAAACTTAATTGATTTATCTTATTTTATCTCTCGAAAACCCTAAATTTTTAATTGATTTACGCAAATCAATACTCAATCATAAGAAAAGAATACGAAAATAGATAGTTCGAGTTTTTGGGTTAGGATTTCTCTTCATAAAGACATTTTGATGAAGATGATGATGATATTATAGAAAGAAACAAAATGTTATATCAAAATTATGTTTCTTTTTTCAACATCAACTTCTATTTCAATTGAATACATGGAAAACAATGTCAAGGAAGTCGACCATTAGACCAAAGACTCTTAATCCTTGTGCTCGCATGGTATGTAGATTTGTTCTCTAAGTTGGAACCCTTAAAGTCTTGTTTAAGATTAACAAACATGGGATACAATTGAGAATATTGCTTTGGATCAATTTGGTTTGACTAATCTAAACCAAATAATATAGATGAAGATGAGTTATTACACTTCAACGAACATCAAGAACATTCAAATTTCATCCAAAGAATAAAAGTGAATGTGGGTTGTTACATTTTTAACTAAAGAATCTTCAAATCAACTCTCCAATTTTAGTGGTGCAGTTGATACTAAGTCGCATTTCAATGAAGTCTCATTTGAGAAAACATCAAAAACACTTTATGTTTTAGGAAAAAAATGTTGTTTATTTACTTAGTACTTGTTTGGTTTTTTAAGTTTTTTTTTTAACTCAATTTTTATACTATTTAGAAATGTTATTTTTTGTTTTTCAAAGAAAAAAAAATTAATAGATTTTTGCAAAATGAAAAATTTAATCAAACAAAGTCTTAGTTCAGTTGAATCTAGGCGGAGAAGGAGGACCGAGTCCTTATGCTTTTTTTTCTAATTGGAAGACTCGAGGTTATTAGGGGAAAGAAGTCATAAAATTGCAGAAATCAATTCAAGATATCCAAAAAAATCTTCGAATAGAAATACACAAAATATAAAAAACACGAAAAACAAAAAAAAATACAATATTTAACATGGAAAAAAATAGAGAATGAAAAAATATAACGGAGTCATGACACACACTAGGTGTTGGAAAGCACGGACATGACATATCAGTAGTACTAAGATTGGAGTTTGATTGTAGATCCCATAGGGAACGAGCTGGTAGTACCAAGATTGGAGTCCGGTTGTCGATCCCACAGGGAATGAGATGAACTCAAATAGGAAAAGTTCTAACCTACAAGTTAATCATAGCCTGAAAGATTGAAGTTTCTAAGTTGAACAAAACCTAAGTTTTAAAACAATCAAAAGAAAGTATTACTAATTAAGAGATGTCCCAAAAATTTCTCTTTGAAGTGGTTATGTAGGGATTCAAACATAGCAAATTATTCAAAAGTAGGTGTCAAACACGAGAAATACTTTTCTCTCCTTCTGGTGGTCTAAGAAAGCTTGATGATTCATTCATTTAGTTCGCTAAATCAAATAAAAATTCCAAGACAACCTCACTCCCTTATCAATTTGCTTGTATTCAAAGAATATATTCCTATTCCAATTCCTTTGTGTAGATAACTTAATTGCTCCGTTTATTCCTCCCAAAATTCTATAATCACAATTAATTTTAACAATTTAATTGGCTAAGTTAAATGTTCAGTGAGTTCCTAAGTTATTTGAAGAAGAATGCTACTCAGACATATTATAACTGTACGACTTAACGTGTCACTAGATAACTTAACGTGTCAGTCGTACGATTCTACTGGACCTCCAAACTTCAATATCCAATGTTTGAGTAACTTCTTATGGCTCGTTGAAAGTCATGTCTCTACTCCTGATGAATTTTATTTTTATCCTTATACATCTCTTTTTCATTGAAAGTTATGTCTCTACTCTTGATGAATTTTTTATTCTAATAGTTTTATAAATTGCATCCAATTCATGTGAGACATATCCAATAAAAGTGCACTTGATATATTTTAAATAAAACGAGATATTTTGAATAAAGCTTACTCTTGTATCATGCATCAATATGAACAAAAAATGAACAACTAAATAATTTCAGGTGAGATAGAATTACCTCTTTTCCACTCAAGATTTCTTCAGATAATCCTTTATTCAAAGGCACTGATCAACAACAATTAATTATTTATGTCCAGATATGTTTTAGCAAGCACGTATGCAGCCACATACTCCTAATGCGCTCTGTGATAGCTTTATTTATAAACTAAGCAACACCATTTTATTGTGGTGTGTTAGGAACTATGAACCAATGCTTAGTTCTTTATAAAGAAAAATGACTTTTGAACTTATGAACACAATATTCATCACTATTTTCTAATATGTGAAACTTCAACTTAAACATGTCTCATTGTCATCTTTGACTTTATACTTCTTAAACATAAAAAAGTCATTAGATTTATGTTTCAAAAAGTATACCCATACCATCTTTGTGTAATCGTCTATGAAAATGATAAAGTATATATTAAGAATTTCCAAAAGCCTAAATTGGAGTGGGACCCCCATATATCATTACATACTAACTTTAATTTTTAAACTTCAACTTTAACCAACATTTAGAGAAAGTAACATTCTTTCCTTTTCAAAATCACAATCTTCATAAAAAAGCTAAATATATAGAATTTAAACCATGTAGTTCATAAATTAATGACTTTATATCTTTCTCACTCATATGCCCAAGTTTGCGATGTCAATTACCCGCATCAACGTTTCTTCTAGCTACTCCAATAAATTCAGACACATCATTGATTAGATTATTGCCTTTAGCCATCGCTATTGTGCCCTTAGTCACCTTCCACAAACTTCACGTGAAAGTAGTAACGTGCCCTAACCTTAAAAGCTGACTCATAAAAATAAAATTTCTTATTAAGCATTGAACATGACTTACTTAATTCAGTTTCCAGACTGATCCATTTGAAAGTATGATATCAACGTTATCCTTTCCAATAATACTACAAGCCTTATTCACTCCCAAATACACATTCCCTATATCACCTTGAGTGTATGTTTCGAACACCTCTTTTTTGGAGAAAACATGAAAAGATGCACCTAAATCTATTATCCAAGATTCAATACTATCTAGGGATAAAATAAGATTTACCTTAGATTTCATATGTGGAGATATTTGGAGAGTTTTCTATTTGGACCTTCTCCACAAACCTTTTTTGGAGTTTTGTAGTCTTTCTTAAAGTGATATTTCTTCCTACAGTTTTAGCATTCACATCTACCTTTTTCTCTTAGTGGCCTTAACTTTCTTTTTCTAGACTTGAATCTTTCTTTACATATATTTCTATTGAGATCCTTTCCTTTACTTTCAATATTCATAGTAGAAGTTGAAGTTTCACTGTTGGCCTTCGTGTGAACTTCATTTAGCAATAATCTCATAATATCATTAAAATTTAACTTTATGCTATCTGAAGAGTTACTTACCACAACAACTTGTCCATCCTGACTATATGTAATGAAAAAATGCACTAGTTCTCTAACATCGTCATCAAATTTAATACCAACAAAACACCATTGTTGAAGTTATTCAAGCATTCAACCAATAAGCTACAATTTATCATCTTCATATTAAATAACTTCATCAGAAAGACATTGCTTGTAACCGTAAGTTTCTAATACATTCTTTTTATTGCAGCCATGAGATTAACATTAGTCTTCTCATTCACAATGTTGAATGCAACAAATGTGAAAGTGAAATTTAGATCAAATCTAAGGTAATTCGATCAAGAAATTTTCATTATCCCAAAATCATTGATTCTAGCTTCTCAGCGATTATATCTTGTGGCAAATTTAGTTTATTTTGATATAATAAATCCTCAATTTACATTTCCCATAAAGAAAAGTTTGGACCATCGAACTCCCCAACCTTGTACATCCCTTCGTCGGACATTCCTCCCACTCAAATCAAATGACTTCAAAAACTTCGCTTTGCTACCACTCATTGGGGGATAGAGATAATGAAACTGTGAAAACTGATTCAAGATCCGAAGCAAAAATTTGGACATAATCACAAAAAAAATATGAAAAGCAAAAAAAAAAAAAAAAAAGAATGCAACATTTATTATGAAAAAATTAGAGAAAAAGAAAAAACCACGGAGTAACATCGCTCCAAGAAATTCATTATAAAAAGAGAGAAGAATTGTATAGATTACATTATACTTAAGTATCTCCTCTCTTTGGAACACTTAAATATACTACTCCCCTTCTTTGCAGAAGCGAAAACACAAAATCCAATATTTTAGTGCGCCCCCTTCCCTCAGTGAAGTCGAGACTTTATGTGATATTTGCCTGAATTTGGTTACTCCTGTCGAGCGATACAATAGTGGAGTTGTGGCGCTTCCCTCTGGTCGCTACAATTTCGTGTTCTAGTGTTTTAAATTTGATGGTGTGTTGCGACACTGCTAGTCTCGGCTTTGGGGCATTGTATATGATCAATGCGACGCTCCCCTTTAAAACACTGGAGTGTCGTGCTATTGGGTTTTGAAATCTGTATGAGATGCGTTAGCACTGCCTTCTAGGCACTATGTACAGTATAATAAAAAAAATTCAAAGTCAGCGCTCTCGAATCCAGTACAGAGAGGACACCTCCACCCCTAACTGAGAGCTTTGTGTGACAAATTGATTGACACAATAAGTTCCACATAAGAGCAAAGGTGTATCTCATGCCTCTTTATTTTAATACTTTTGAGTTGAAATATTCACAAGAAAAAGAAACAAGACAAAAAAGCTGAATAAAGAGGGATAAATTACAATTATAAAGTGATTTCCTTAAGCACCAAAAGCCATGCCACCTCATCGTTGATGTGTCGTTATCTTTTAATTAGTTTAGCCAAGAAACTTTAAGATAATAAGGCTCTATTTTTTATACACCAATATATATATATATATATATATATATACATATATGTGTGTGTGTGTGATGAGTTCGATTCCGACGGCAAATATAATCAACTCGGATGCCAAGCAATTTTTTCTGAAATATAAATACTCAAAAAATTTTGAACCAAAAAAAAAGGATTAGAATTATTTTCTAACGAGACTAATCAATTTAAATCAACTCCAAGTCATAAATAAAAATAATTTAAAATTATTTTATGCATGCTTATCTTACCACGCAGCTCTTGTGGTGACAAGCAATAAATCAAAGCGGGCGATAAAGGAAGACAATTACAGAAGAGCAAGTCAGAAGTAGCGCCGTGGCGGTTGTTGGGGGGTAGCTGACAGTAATTGCTGGATGCCAGTAATCTCTGGAGGAAATGTGGAGTTGAATGGACTGGGTCAGACAAGGCTGGATGAGCGCCATGTATTCTTGGTGGTATTCCTTATTTTGCTAATTGGGATTTCTGGATAAGCAACAATTACTACCACAATTATAAAGTATATCTTGTATTATTTTAAAAATATTATTGGGCGCCAAAAAATTTGTAACGGTGGAGTAATAAATTAATGTCTTAGCATTACACGAGGATCCAATATACACACAAAAAGGAAAAAGCAACAGAAGGAGAGAAGTAGAACTTTTACGTAAAAAAAATCATCGGACTAGAAAAAAACCAGGAGACCAAAATAATCTATCATGTTGTTGTAAGTACTAAACTCTTATCTCGCTATTGTGAAAGAAGAGTTACAATGTTACACTAAATTTAATTTTTATCCTTATATAATATATCGAAAGATTCGTTGTATTTTGAATATAATGATTGAGAGTTATTGCTACCGAGAGTTATCAATATGTCTTCAATACACCTTGTTCGGATTCACTACATCATGTTTTGGGTGCTTCATTGTACCAAAAGGTTCACCGACAACGACAAGCAGGGGGCGACCGACGACAGCTAATGAAGGTTGACGGAATTTTTCACTGGGACTTTGGTCTAAAAAGACTTTGGGATTCAACTATTTTTTTTTTATTTCTAGTGAGGAGAGATGATCAATTTATTGACTTCATGGGAGTGACATTTTTGACTTTTGACAAATAACTCTCGTGATCATCCGATCAACAGACCCATGTTGATCTCCTTGATTATAGAGTTTTATTTATTTTTTATTTATTTTTTTATTTGAAGTCTTTAGGGTTTTAATAACATTGAATCAATTTAACTTGGGCACATTGGTTTCCTCTCGTCAAGACGTTCAATGTGACTATATGGACAATAAATTTTAAGTTTATTTAACCCTCCAATTAATTATCCGAAGCCTTCAAAAGTGGTTTAATTGTTTGATTGGGGATTGATTGAACCAATTTGGTGGCATTGAGTTCGTCTTGGCGAGATGGTCAATTTAACTATAAACATGTTGAAATCAGAGCTCTGAGTGCTTTTAATTTGAATCAAAATATTTCTTGCTAAAAAAATATCTAAGTTCCATGCCAAATGATGAAATTAGTTGATGAGATACCAAAAATAATATAAATAAAGAGAATAGACTTAAAAATGAAAAATTCAAAAAAATTGGTGTTGTCCTGTGGCGGCCGACATGAGGCAGCGGCCAGCCATTGTCTGTGTGGGAGAAAACCATAAAAGTAACCATAGATTGAAGGATGACGACTGGGTGCATTGGTCGCAAGGCACGGATGCATGTTGTAGGCCAGTGAGTGAAAGTTCAGGTCAAGTGTCATAACGGGTTAGTGGATCACGAGCAGTTACGCAGACTATCGCGTTGGGTTGGACTGCACGACACGTCATTATGCAGAATGTCGACCAGGGTTAGGTCGGCAATGTAAGATTAGATTGAGGACAAATCAACGATTCGGGCTGCAGATCTTATTGTGTGTCGCACGTCATGTTGATTGTGCAATCAAAATGCATAGAACCTTGTGAGAAGGCTATGGACCATGTGGGAATGTGTGGAACAGTGCACAGATCGTGCGAGACAAACACCAATCTTATGAAATTGGATGGTTGCCACAGGCTAGATGGTTTAAGCAGGTTTATTTGGTACTTTTATTATTTTTGGCCTATACATAGGCCTGGAAGGAAGGGGAGAAGATACATTTTCTCTTCTCATATGGATATGCCTCTTGGAGTATTTGGTTTGTTGTTTTCCCTTCGTATGTGCCATTCTAGCGCAACCTCCAGAGTTTATCTGGGTGGTTGTTGTGTCTCCTTATGCACTAGTGAAGCACAACTCCGAATGTTCCTTTGGCATTTTATGTTTGCTTTAATTTCTTTCTAAACTTTGACATAGTCGATGTCATTTCAGTAATGAAGTTATGTCCCTGTGTGCACAACACTTTATTTGAATACAATTAAGATTGTATTCTCAAGAAAATTCAAGATAGTTTTGCACGCTCATGTGAATGACGCCCTCTTTGAGGGAAATAATATAGAGCAATAAAATGTTGCCAAAGATCAATATTGAATATAACTAAAGCTCAAAGAAAAAGTACATTCTTAGTATTAAAATGTCAACAATAGGCATTGATATTATTGTTTACGTATGATATTAGTATTAATTTCTGTCAACATTAGTGTTGATAATCAGCATTGGCCGTGATGGAATTGCAAAGCCTCATCAATATTGGTGTTAAAATTAGGTGCCACATTTTTACAATAATTAGTATCATTGTTAGTTTTAATGACAAATTGTGCTTGGTAGTAAGCATTGACATTATTCTCGACAACAACTGTCAACATTGTGTTGTCATAGGTAAGTTTCAAAATTCTCTTGCTTAAGAGTCTTTTCATTTCCTCATCCTAACCACCTCAAATTGGTAGAACTAAGTCTATTAATAGATATTTAGGGATGGAAATCCAAGCTAATTTGACTAAAAACCAAAATGCTCTATTGAATGGACTATATAAATCAGCTTTATCATACTATATTCTTAAAGCACTAAAGCACCATAATTACATTGTAATTACACAACGTTTTGCTTGTTGGATTCCTCTCATCAAAATACACATTTTGATTATAAGCACATAAAAATCATTATTGTTTGGTCCTTTAAATGATGTTGTAAAGTCTCCATCTATACTTTTAACCAGTTATAGTGGTTCATTTAGACTTGAATTTAAAGCACTTTTATATCGTAGGATCCATCTCATTAAAATATTTATTTTAATTATAAGTTTATCAAAAATTAAGTACAAATAATTCTAGAGTAAAAAGTATTGAACTTGAATACTGTAGCAATTTTATATTTCCTAATTATGTCGAGATTCAAACTTGATTAGATCAGTTTTTTTTTATAACGTAATAGTTGCCCCTTAATTTTGTGCTTGAAAATTTTTTTGTCCAAATGTCAAGTCTTGAAATTTTTTTTTACAAAAACTTATATTTATACAAAATTTTTAGTGTTCGATCGACCCTATTCTTTAAAGTTGGCACATTAATTAGATTAAAAATTATCAATACATTTGCCACTAAATTCTACCAAGTTGCTTCAAATTATTAAAATTGTCAAAATTCATTCCCAAGTTTCAAAAAAATATTTACAAGAGCTCCAAAATAATCTAGATTGGCATGTTTAGGCTAAAGAGGATCAAGTGAATGTTAAGACTATATGAGGTTTATCATTCATACTTCAAGATTTAGCATTCAAATGTTGGGGATGGTGGGATTCATCACCTTCATTAAAAAAAAAAAAATTTCTTAATTTTTTTCTCTCTTAAATTAAAAATTCTCTGTTGGGAGGGGGGGGGGAAGAAAAATCATAATTTCTCAATATGCTCCATTATCTTTTTCAAAAGNTTGGGATTCATCACCTTCATTAAAAAAAAAATTCTTAATTTTTTCTATCTTAAATCATAAATTCTCTGTGGAGGGGAAGAAAAATCATAATTTCTCAATATGCTCCATTATTTTATTCAAAAGTGCCTATATTTTAGTTTTTGCAAGGCACAAGTGTGGGCCGTTGCTGAGGATTTGCATTCTTTATTCAAAGTTTTGATCTTCCACTATAAAAACATTAGATGTCCTAGTTTGCACAAATATAAATTGAGGAGGAAAAGTATTTCTTTGTTTTTCATGTTGCATTGGTTGGAATTTTTCTCATATGATCATTTGCACATGCATATTTCTTCTGAAATTTTTTGGCATGATATAATACCATTGTTATTTTTTTTTGTGAGAAATTTTATTTACGTATGTACTCATGCTAAAGTTATAAATCATGAGCTATTTATATTTTCTTATAACAAAATTATATGATTTAGTACAATAAAATATTTAACAACAATAACCTTATTGAATCTAGCATTTTAGTGATTGCAACCTGTAACAATTTTTTTATTTGAAATTTCATCAAAATTATTTGGAGTTTCTCAAAGATGCTCTCATTGATGTTAAGATCCTTATTAAAAAAAATATAATTTCTTACTACATTATTTGTTTAGGATATATCCGAGTGATTGTTAGTCAATGATTCATAAATTATATTATTTATCATATAAAAATTTGTTGATGTCATTCCCTATAGCTAGATGCGTATCTTAATTATGCATTACTAATTGTATAAGTAACCTACAATCATTAAATGACCGCCAACATAATGTATTTCAGTCATATTTGTATGTCTCTCATGTTGCATTGATGATGATCACATGCATAATTCTCCTTTTTATTTAAAGTGATATGATCTATCTTATGTATTATTACTTTTGAAAATAAAGGATGTCTTGTTCTTGAGAAAAAAGAGCATCTAAAGTTAGCCTTTATCTTGAATAACCGTCTTCTCACATGTGATTTGCTGCCTTACTTTTTTTGGCAATATTCTTGAGTTGTTAGAACACACCCATTGACAAAACATAAATTATTCAAATCTCTTAAATTTATAGTATCTCTTCTATATAGCATATTGTCATGAAAATAATTGATATGAAGGGTAAAATTAATCTACATCAATGACAACCATGTAAATATTTCCTATATCATGAGTGATAGAGCAAAACTAATTCAAAGATAACTTCATCGGCATATCTTCTTGCATGTTAGCAGTAAATGCAAACTAGTTATTAGAGATGCCTTTGCTCATGAGAAATGAACCCTATTTGAGGCGCAATCTATATGTAGTTATCTCCTCCAAATCATTCTTCAAAATTTCATCTATAAAATATAATTGAGTAATGATTTTTTATTAGCGCTTGTTTTATTTTTGCCCATTATTCAGAGTTCTTCAAATACCACATGAATTTAATTATCAAATTTTTATTTGACATAAATTTCATCTTTCTTCATTCTTTAAAAACCAAAATTACTTGTCCATTCAAATTTTATTTTCTCAAACTTCATGACCATATTTTCAAAGCTATATTCTAATACTATTTTATTAAAAGGAGAGGCTCCAAAGCATCCAAGTAAAAAACGAAAAGAAAAATAAGAACAAAAAGTTATAAAGACATTAAGATTTATGAAATTAGCTTCAACTTCAAATAAGTCCAAGTCTGTGGAGGGAGAATGAAATTGGCTTCAACTTCAAATAAGTCTAAGTCTATGGAGAGAGAATAATATATGATTCATTAATTAAAAAAAGGCTATTATCATGACAAACGTGTCGATAGCATTCACCAATTTTTGCTGAAGTCTAGAATAAACTCACAAACGAAGAAAATGAAGCATAAATCTAAGAATATCATAATATAGATAATTAATTGCAGAAGCCACCTAGAAGAAAGAAAATGATGTTAGGTACGTGTATTTTTTCTAAAGGGCTAGATATTCTCCAAAGTGGAGATTTGTTGGGTATATGTATTTCTCCTAAAGGGTTGGATATTCGCCAAGGTGGAGATTTGTTAGGTATGACTCATATACCAGAATTTGGAGTCTCTTCGAATTAAAGAGGTGTGTCTCGTGGAATGAAGAGGAGTGTCTCTTGAAATTGAAGATATGTGTCTCTTGGAATGAAAATGTGTGTCTCTTGGAATTTAGTAGGTTCGGGGGAGCGAGGGTGTGTTAGTAATTTTATCTGTGCGTTATATATATATATATATATATATATATATATATATATATATATATATATATATATATNGTGCCTATATTTTAGTTTTTGAAAGGCACAAGTGTGGGTTGTTGCTGAGGATTTGCATTCTTTATTCAAGGTTTTGATCTTCCACTATAAAAATGTTAGATGTCCTAGTTTGCACAAATATAAATTGAGGAGGAAAAATTTTTCTTTGTTCTTCATGTTGCATTGGTTGGAATTTTTCTCATATGATCATTTGCACATGCATACTTCTTCTGAAGATTTTTGGCATGATATAATACTATTGTTTTTTTTTTTTGTGAGAAATTTTATTTACGTATGTACTGATGCTAAAATTATAAATCATGAGCTATTTATATTTTCTTACAACAAAATTCTATGATTTAATACAACAACAATAACCTTATTGAATCTAGCATTTTGCTGATTGCAACCATTAACAATTTTTTTTATTTGAAATTTGATCAAAATTATTTGGAGTTTCTCAAAGATTGTCTCATTGATGTTAAGATCCTTATTAAAAAAAATATAATTTCTTAATACATTATTTGTTTAGGATATATCTGAAGTGATTGTTAGTCAATGTTCATAAATTATATTATTTATCATATAAAAATTTGTTGATGCCATTCCCTATAGCTAGATGTGTATCTTAATTATGCATTACTAATTGTATAAGTAACCTACAATCATTAAATGACTGCCAACATAATGTATTTCAGTCATATTTGTATGTCTCTCATGTTGCATTGATGATGATCACATGCATAATTCTCCTTTTTATTTAAAGTGATATGATCTATCTTATGTACTATTACTTTTTGAAAATAAAGGATGTCTTGTTCTTGAGAAAAAAAAGAGCATCTAAAGGTAGCCTTTATCTTGAATAACCTTCTTCTCATATATGATTTGCTGCCTTACTTTTTTTGGCAATATTCTTGAGTTGCTAGAACACACCCATTGACAAAACATAAATTATTCAAATCTCTTAAATTTATAGTATCTCTTCTATATAGCATATTGTCATGAAAATAATTGATATGAAGGGTAAATTAATCCACATCAATGACAACCATGTAAATATTTCCTATATCATGAGTGATAGAGCTAAACTAGTTCAAAGATAATTTCATCGGCATATCTTCTTGCATGTTAGCAGGTTGAGGCGCAATCTTTATGTAATTGTCTCCCCCAAATCATTCTTCAAAATCTCATCTATAAAACATAATTGAGTAATGATTTTTTTTTTTTGTTAAAGAGCTCAAGGCTCCACATTTTATTTCAACAAAAAGAAAAATATAAAAGAAAGAGGCCCAAGAAACATATCCACACCCTATACAACTCACTCAACAAAACAAAACCTAAGGTTCCTCCACCTCAAAAAGAGAAAATACAACTCACACAAAACAAATAAAATAAAATACAAACCCAACAAAGAAAACAACAGACAATCACAAACTATGAAAGAGATCCAAAATAGCCAACTTTCAGAGAGCCAGAGGCACCGAAGTAGAAACAACAGTAGCATTCCCACGAGCACCTTCTTTAGCGGCCCATTTAGAAGCCAAGTTACCATCCCGTTTAGTATGCATCCATTGAATATCCAAATTTTTAGACAAAAATAAAATATTCTTCATCTGATGACTAATACTCCAATGATGTTTAATGTGAAACCTGCAAGATTGCCAAAAAATAAAAGAATCTGATTATATAATAATATGTTGCTAACCAAACCTTCGAGCAACCTGTAGAGCAAAGACCACAGCATTCGCTTTTGCAGCTAAAGGAAAATCAGAACAAGAAGCAACCATAAACCAACAAATTATAATGCCCAAAGAGTTTCTACTCTGTTTTTTAGGACAGCACCAAAAAGTTCTAATAGATCTCTTAGCCAAGTAAACAATAGATAATTGTAAAGAACAAAAATTGCCTTTCAAATTACCTGTACCCGACAGCTTGGATAAAGCAAGACTCTTCTTCAAATAGTTAAACACCATACCAACCGTATGATTAATGTTTGGCATCTCAATACTATGTTTGGTATTATTACGTGCCAACCAGATAAACCAAAATATAATATAAGGCACATTGTGAAAAAAGGAGTGTCCCATACTACTCCAATCATTGTAGATGTCAAAAACACTAACATAAGTTCTCTGAATCTTCTTAATAAGAAGATGAGACAAAATCTTCACCTAGATTTCATAAGAAAAATGACAATTAAGAAAAATGTGCATAACACTTTCTTCCTTAGATTTACAAAGAAAAAACCGTGAAGAAAGACAAAGACCTTTCAATTTCAATATATCATCAGTGGGTATAGAATTATTAAGCACTCTCCAAACAAAAAAAGAAATGGATGGCTTCATTTATCTATTCCAATTCCATTTTAAATCCATACCCTGATAATTTTGAATTGTATCAGCAAAAGTCTTAGAAGAAGAATCTCCAATAACATATTTAATAATAGGTACATCACGCACATCTAGGTTAATAGGAAAAGAATAAATAAAATTTGTATCCATAACATTAACTAGCTTAACCAATTCCTCCTGATTCCAGCTTTTTTTGATCCAAAAATCTGAAATAGTGAGATTGATAGAGTGAGGACCCCCATAGAAATCGACCAATGGGCCCTTACCTAACCAATCATCATACAAAAAAGAAACATCACCTTTGCCAACCTCCCAAAATATAAGATCCTCCGTATGTTTAGCAACTTTCACCATTTCACGCCAAATAAAATAATCATGCTTGCAACTAGAAATATTTAGAGGATGTTAACCTTTACAATATTTAGCACGCAATAAAAAAGCCCATAAGGAATTGTTAGAACGGAATCCGAACCACAATTTCTTGAAATTAATTTCAATAGAATCAGATAAGCTACGAAAAACAAGACCTCCTTTGTCCAAATGCCTACAAAGTTTATCCCAACTTTGCCAATGAATATTTTCTTTCCCTTTACTATCCCAAAGAAACTTGTTAAAAAGCCTTTCCAGCCTTTTAATAATGCCCATTGGCATATTCATCAATTGTAAAGCATAAATAGGCAATGAAGTAAGAATACTCTTTAAAAGAGTAATCCTCCCACCAAATGAAAGGAATTTATTCTCTCAACATAGAATTCTTTTCTGAATCTTATGAACAAGATCCGAGCAAAGACAGTTTCTTTTCAAGCCTTTATGCAAATTAAAACCCAAATATGAAAGAGGAAGAGAAGCTTTTTGGCAATTAGTAATATCCATAATCCAGTTCTTCCTACTAGCCATAATAGATTTGGAACAATTGAAAAAACATTTGGAAGTGTTAAATTCCAAACAAGAAGTGTCCTAAAAAATCTGAATATACTTCCATAATCTTTGTATGGATCTTTTATTTGCATTAGTAAAGATGATTAAATCATCCGCAAAACAAAGATGAGAAATGATGATCATTCCTTTATGTATATAGTTCATGCTTGGATACTTGCAATAAAAATCATTTAAGCCCTAGATATATAATCAAAAGCAAGTATAAAAAGATAAGGAGAAAGTGGATCACCTTGCTTGATCCCTTTAGAAGATTGAAAAAAAACCACATTTGTTACCGTTAATAAGAAGAGAATAGTAATGGTTATTAAGGATTCTCTGTATAAGAGAACAAAATTCCTGATTGAAACCAATTGCCTGAAGTATATCAAGAATAAATTCCCAACGAATCAAATTGAAAGCTTTACAGGTATCCATTTTGAATATCACATTACCCCCTCTGCTCTTCCTATTAATATCCAAAAGAAGATCTTGAACTAGAAGAGCATTGTAACAAATATTTCTACCATTAATGAATGTTGTCTGATTAGGACATATAATATCAGTAAGCATAGGTTGAATCCTTTTAACCAAAATTTTTTAAATCACTTTAGTGATAATAGTATTAAGGCTAATAGGACGAAAAGCTTCCCAAGAAGAAGGATTATTGATCTTAGGAAGCAAAACAATATTTGAGGATTTAAAATACGGATGTAAATCAGCACCTCTAAAGAAATCTTGAATAGTAGCAGTAAATTGTGGTTGGATAATATCCCATCCATTCTTGTAAAATTCAACATTAAACCCATCAGGTCTCGCCGCCCTGCCCTCTTCCATGCCATATAAAATGTTTTTAATTTCTTCTAGCAGGGAATACAAGTAAGAGAATGGTTATTAATAGGAGGGGAAGCAGAATAAAGGTTGGAATTAATCTATGTAAGCCTGTAGCCATCACTAGCAAACAAATTAGAAAAGTATTGAATACCATCAGAGATGATCTCGTTGTGCGAAGAGATAATTCTCCCATTATTCTTGCAAACTTTAGAAATAAAATTTTGTTTCCTACGATTATGAATGCAAGCATGATAATAGGTATTATTACGATCACCTTCTAAAAAATTAGTTTTAGTTGCTTTTTGAGCATAAAAACTCTCTTGCATCGAAATAGTGTGATTCAGATTCTATTGTTCCCTCAATAATAATTTCAAATCCAGATTATTATTAGCATAATTGAACTCCATACCTTTCACCTTATTTTCAAGATCATTAATCACTGACTGAAGGTTCCCAAACACCTTCCAATTCATATCTTTAAGTTTTTTTGCTAGATTCTTTTGTAGCTTCCATAATTGAATCCCAGCTTTTGATTACCATCCGCTCTCCAATTATCTTGAAGAAAACAATTATAATTCTCATGAAGCATCCACATATTGTAAAACGAAAGATATATTTCGAGACATTAAGACCATCAGTGATCTGAAGAAGAATAGGAGCATGATCCGAAGCCAGTATAACCAAATGTATTACTTTATGTGTAAGAATTCACTTATCCAATTAGTAGTAGCCACAAAACGATCAAGTCTTTCAAAAATCTATCCACGATGCCAAGTAAAAGGATTCCCTTGAAAACCCAAATCGAAAAGTCCAGCCTCCATAAGAGTGTCATTAAAATCAGCAATACGACTAAGGTTAGGCTGAACATCTCCTTTCTTCTCCAAAGCGGATGAAATAATATTGAAGTCACCTCCCATAAGCCAAGAATCATTCTTAGCATCAATAGATTTAATTAAAGACCAAAGTTCCAATCTAGATTTCTTGGAGCAACCCGCATAAACAATAGAAAGAAGAAAAGAATCCTCATGAATATTAACCTTCAATTGTAGCATTTGATAATCATTAATGAGAACCTCCACCTTCACAAAATCCTTCCATAAGAACCAAATCTTGTTATTAATATTAGCAAGATAATTGAAGAAGCCAATCTTCCTTACATATTTATCATTGTTACAAGAACTAAACATAGGTTCCAGAATACCAAAAAAAAATTAATTTATAAGTGCAAATCAAATGCTTCAGTCTATTAGAGGCAATAGTTATAGCTATTCCTCTAATATTCCATATAAGTGTATTAATCTTCATCATTTATCACCATACCCCGGTTAGCCTCATTAACAAGGCTCCATTACTAGGATCATTTTAATTATTTGAATAAATGATAAGAGCTTCTGGATTAATAAAACTAAGTTATCTATTTCCTTTGAGTTTACGCTTTCTAGAAGAGCGTTGAACCATCCAGCCTTCCTCCAATTCTGATCTAGTAAGAACTAGACTATCATCCATCATAGGACCCATCGGTACAAAAACATGTCATTCAAAAAAATTGTTTCTGTTTCCACAATATATTTCTCAACATTCATGGAAACTCCTACATCATTTTTTAAATGTCTTTCATCATCATGATTCCCCTCAAGATTATTCGTGTTAGAGATAATCTTGTGAACCCTTTGAATAACAATGATATCATTGTTAGTTTCAGGATCAAGATTCATACCCACGTTAATGACTGTAGTAGGTTGATTAGGCTCTAAATTTTCTATATTGACAACCGTAATTTCTTGATTTCGAGAGACGTCCATATGACTCATATTCTCCATTCTGGATTTCTTTAATTCTTTATTACCAAGTAATTCAGGATGAGCATTAAAGCAATGAGTGAACAAATGACCGAACATCTTGCAATGAGTACAGTTACTAGGCACAAACTCCATTTCTACAGATTCCCAATATCCATCCACTTCACTCCCAATCCAAACTGATTCATGAAAGTAAGTAGTAATATTTCTTTCAACTAGAACCCTGGCCACAGATGGTCTTGTACAATGAAGAGTAGCCAAATCAAGCTTTAAAGGTTTGCCATATATTGAACCTAAAGAGAATAATATTTGTTGATTGAATAAATATAATTTTAATCCAGGAAATCTTATCCAAACCAGCACAATTGGAGGCTCTTCCATCGGGTTGAAATCAGGAGTCTATTTAAGAATCTTCATGTGACATTTTTCTATAAAGATAAATTTCTTGGAAAATATAGCAGTATAATCCTCCTCCTTTTGTAACTTAATCATGAGATTTCTCCCATCAATAAGTCCAACTTTCCAAAGACCCGATAAACCATATTCTGCAAAATATTTCCTTGTAGCCTCAAATCGAGGATGAGCAAAAGTAAACTTACCAATCAAAGTAAATTTTGTTGGATCTATCAACATCTTAGTATCATTCTCCTGAATAAATAGCGTCAGTTTACCGTTTTTCTTTGAGGCTTTCTTCAATAGTCCATCCGCATCACTTTCAGCCAACTGATCTCTAAAAGAAGAAGGAAAAAAGAACATGGTGGGTTACGTACTGTAACTGCGTCCTTATACGATAAAAAGGTATTACGAATCGTAGAAGTCATCCAAAAACCTAGAATGGAGAGATTCAAAATACCATAGCGGAGAAGAAGATCCACCAACTGAACCGAAAAGAAAGGAAGAAGAACCCAAATTTTGAACAGTCACAAGGATTTTCATGCATAATTGAGTAATGATTTTTTATTAGCGCTTGTTTTATTTTTTGCTCATTATACAAAGTTCTTCAAATAACACATGAATTTAATTACCAAATTTTTATTCGACATAAATTTCATATTTCTTCATTCTTTAAAAACCAAAATTACTTGTCCATTCAATTTTTCTTTTCTCAAACTTCTTGACCATATTTTCAAAGCAATATTCTAATACTATTTTATTATAAAGAGAGGCTCCAAAGCATCCAAGTGAAAAACGAAAAGAAAAAAAGAACAAAAAGTTATAAAGACATTAAGATTTATGAAATTAGCTTCAACTTCAAATAAGTCCAAGTCTGTGGAGGGAGAATGAAATTGGCTTCAACTTCAAATAAGTCCAAGTCTGTGGAGGGAGAATAAAATATGATTCATTAATAAAAAAAAGGCTATTATCATGGCAAACGTGTCGATAGCATTCACCAATTTTTGCTGAAATCTAGAATGAACTCACAAGCGAAGAAAATGAAGCATAAATCTAAGAATATCATTATATAGATAATTAATTGCAGAAGCCACCTGGAAGAAAGGAAAAGATGTTAGGTATGTGTATTTCTCCTAAAGAGTTTGATATTTGCCAAGGTGGAGATTTGTTGGGTATATGCATTTCTCCTAAAGGGTTGGATATTCGTCAAGGTGGAGATTTGTTAGGTATGACTCATATACCAGAATTTGGAGTCTCTTTGAATTAAGAGGTGTGCCTCGAGGGATGAAGAGTATCTCTTAGAATTGAAGATATGTGTCTCCTGTAATGAATATGTGTGTCTATTGGAATTGATGAGGTGTCTCTTGGAATTTAGTAGGTTGCGGGGAGCGAGGGCGTGTTAGTAATTTTATCTTTGGGTTATATATATATATATGATAGTGTNCCGTTTTGTCGAACCTCGTTAAATTTCTGTCTTCTTCTGGTTTTGTGTCGATTCCTATTTTTTCTTCACCTTAATTTCTCAACAAATGAAACATAAAAATTTTCTCATCGTCGATACGTTCGAAGACATCATCATATTACTAACAGTTTTAAATAATTTTGTAATACCAAGAATGTATAATTGCGAAATTTGGGTTACATTACTTGGCTGAAATTGCCCCATCACCTCAGGAAAAGTGAAAAGGCTTTTTTGAAATCGCTTTCAGACTTAAGATTTATATCATCGATTTATTAAATTTCGATAGGAAACAACATTAAATGTTATCTTCTAATTATCTTCACCTTCGGCAGCCAACCATCCAGATTTTTTTTTCTTGGAAAGGACGATTCTGTAGGCCTTTGTGGTAGAAATTCATTTCTTTTGTTCTCTTTTATAAAGATTAAATCTGGGTCACCCTCTTCCAGGCTTTGTTTTCCTCGTTTATTAGTATGATCAATTCTAACTGGTCTCTAATGTTCTACAAGCACTGATTCTGACTGCTGCTCTTTATGGGGGGAAATGGACTTGGAACTCTTCTACTAATACGTGGCAATTAATATCGGCAACGAACTCCAGTAAGTGTAACCAGCACCACTCCTTTCTTAAATCATGAGCTACTTGAAATAAACCTCTTCCCTCCACCTGCTTAGTGTGAAACCCTTGAAGTAAAATGAAGCCAAACTTAAAAACATTGAGATGTCTTTTGGTATAGCAGTTAGAGTTTCAACAGAAACTTCAAAGTTACATGTAATCATATGGCAGCATTCCTCGGAATCTGAGATAAAATGAAGTTTTATATGGTAAGAGTCAACTCTTGAATCTATAAGAATCACTTCTAGAATCTTATTTTCCTGGTGAATGATTTTGGGTTAGAATACTAAAGAAGACGTTAGTTACTTAGGGGTGAGGTTATGAAACCACTTAAATAAAATGCAGGTGAACACTTTTACATTGGAGGCACTTTTTAACGGTTAGAGTTTCAAAGAAACTTCAAAGTTTAGTATGCCCATAGCGGAGCAATCCTAGGATTGGTGATCTCCTCAGATGTTACACCATTTGGACAAAACTATGAGGTCATTAGGACAACACAGACAATACCACGACATGTGAGAGTTCGGTTGAGATCATACCAACATCAATGCATTGAATCCCATCTAAAAGCTCATTGAAACTTGCTTCGGCTAGAGTAGTCACGCTCATTAAAAAAAAAAACTGTAAGACCATTAAGCGAAAACAGACAATGACTCGAGAAGTGAGAGCTTGGACTATTAAAGACTCAATTTCAACCAAGCACATTTACATGCACACATACAAATTATTAAGTTGTGGAGCTTACTTTTTATTAAAAAGAAACTATGATAAGTAGATTATTGTATTTTTAGTTATTCTAATGTATCTCTATATTAAATTTGAAATTCTCCCCAATCAAGCATAGCAAAAAATAAAATAATGATAACAAGCTGTAGCCATCAGATGAGTGTATCTGTATAAAATTCTGAAGTGCCTTTTTTATGATGTTCTACTTTGTCTCGTTCATTATGTTTTCATAAGTTTCCCTATAGGAAAAGTGTTCAAAGCAGGCGGAAAAACCGGCAGCTACTTATGCATCGAAATTTAGGTATGAATTTTCGGATTTAGACCGTCGGTAATAGGCTGATCTCTTGTAGTATTCGTCTAATTTTAAACATAGGTAAATGCACTAAATTCTGTTTCTGAACAAGTTGGAAGGCTTTGGCCTAATCTAAGATGACTTAAATTTCAAGATTGGCATAAGCATATACATGATTCATCCTACAAGTGGACAAGAATTCAAGCGTATGCTTCAAGTATCCACACCACCTCTTATCCTTTCAATTATACCCAACACATATAAAAGTGATTCCTTCTCAGTAGGGCTAGTAACTATACATGGAGTCATAGCTCAGCTTCTGAATTGAGAGCTGATACCCAACTTATAACCAATATTCTCTGATCATTTAATCGCAGAAGACAACAGAATTGAGTTTAAAAGAACTATAAGAAAACAATGTCGAAATCAACAGAAAAATAAAGGCAATACTTGCATTATGACTTAGAGATACACTCTGCAGAAAACTCTCAGATTACTTATTCCCTTAATATCTATATTTTCNGTAACATTGGCCAAATGAACTACATGGCCCACTGTTGAGAATAGTGGGGGTAAGCGAGTTTAGTCAATTTTTGAGCCAGTTTGAGCTCGGTTCAATAAGTTGCTGGTGAACTGAGCTCAAAGAGTTAACAAATCATGCTCAAGTTAGCGCTGACTTGACTAATCAACTCTTGATCCGGCTCATTTAAAAAATATACTTAAATATATATTAAATTTAAAAATTTTGTCTTTATAGTATTATTTTTTTTTAAATAAAAATATTTTCTATTTTCTATTAATTTTTTTCTTATTATTGCTCTAACAATTGTTCATTCTACCTGTCACTTTATTATAACATTATATTAAATTAATATTATTTTCTCTCTTTTATAATAAACAAGTTGGCTCGTNTATAATGACAGTACAAAGTTATGGCATATGCGTCTGGGTCATCTCACTGAACGTGGGATGACAGAATTGCATAGAAGAAATCTGCTGCATGGGGTTAAAAGCTGCAAGCTCGATCTTTGTAAGTTCTGTATTCTTGGAAAACAGACTAGAGTCAGTTTTATGACTGGAAAACACAAAACTAAAGGAATTCTTGACTATGTGCATTCTGATGTATGGGGCCCTACTAGGGAGTTGTCATTGGGAGGATCTCAGTATTTCNCTCATGCTCCCACCAGCAGTCCAGTAACGCTGACAGTTCTTGCAGAAGTGTCTGGGCTGGTTAATGTTGTAGTTGTTGTAGTAACAGAACTTGGTTTCCATGCTTTTGCAGCGAGGACAAGGAAGGATCTTGTCTGGTTTTTTGTTGGATTTGTTTTCCGGATCGTTGTTTGATTCGTTATTTTCATCATCAGCTTTTGAGTTCTCAGGTGATGTGGATTTTTGCTCCATCTTCTCTTCGTTTTGCAAATCGTTCGATTCATCGCTCCTCTGCTCTTCTTCCGTTGAAGTTGGGGCCTCTTCGTTAATGTCCTTAGGTTCAGGACTGGCTTCGTTGTTTGAGGGAACCTGAAAGTTTCCAGAATAAGTTCATGTTAGCATTCAAAATGAGAGTGGAAATTGTATCGAAAGTGAAATAAATTCTGAGTTCTCAATATATTGAAACAATTGACATTCATTTATTAACATGCAGGGATTCAACTGCCGCCAGTGTTCGTGCACCTAACACATAGCAGTAACTTTTTTTTGTAATTTGTAATGAAAGAAAGATATTGAGAACAAGGGGGAAAATTAAAGATTGGTGTAAAGAAACAAAAAGTAAATGATTTTAGATTTGTGCGGAGCAAAATCATTATGGAGTTATTCAAACTTATCTCCTATGGGAATTTATATTGTGTTTGAATAATCTACTGAGATGAGTTGTGCGAACCAACTGTTAAAAGGAGTGACTCATCCCTCAATTGGTGCATCATGTTACGATTAGAATAAAAAAATATATTGGCCTCATACTTTTCTTCTCCGTTGGAGAAAAGATACTAGAGAAAGGGAACACCTGTCCCTCTTCTCTTGGCTGTAAAGGTTTCAGACCGAAAAAATAAATTGAAAAGTAAGCCACCGAGAACAGGAAAGTAATGGATTGAAATTTCAAGGGAAAGAATTTATTTCAAATTAAAATCTTTTTCACACTCGAAATAAAAGATAAACACCAAAACAATTCATCTTGAGATCCTGAAGCTCTACCTTTCCAAGGGAAATATGAAGGCCAACAAAATCATTGGAATTAGTAAAACCCAAATGAAAATTTTCCCTTAAAAAGAGAACATCAAGATCCAATCTTTGGCAGTCAAAACAGCTCACTTACTAACTAAAATTAAAAATAAAATAACAANTAATATGAAGGCCAACAAAATCATTGAAATTAGTAAAACCCAAATGAAAATTTTCCCTTAAAAACAGAACATCAAGATCCAATCTTTGGCAGTCAAAACAGCTCACTTACTAACTAAAATTAAAAATAAAATAACAAAACTTGAAATCAATTTTAAATAAATCATTCCAACCTTAGTTTCATTTAGAAACACTTAATCAAGCAAGAAAAACAAGAGATCAAAGCAGTCTCCAATTACCTTCCCATCATCTCCGACAATCTCCTCTCCAATAGTCGCCAAAACTCCGACTCCAACCGGAATATGTATGGTTTTCCCAAATAGTTTGAACGCAGGATCTCTGCTCTCGGCCATCTCCCCTGTTTCTTCTCTTGTTTTTGAAGCTTCGATTTTCCTTCTTCTTCCCGCCCTCTGTGTCCAGTTTCTTGAAGCACTTGTCTTTTATCCTGCGAGAAATACGAAGAGCAAAAAGGTCGGGGATTTGCTCTCTCTCTCTCTCTCTCTCTCTCTCTCTCTCTCTCTCTCTCTCNCGTTTTTCCTCCTTCCCGCTCTCTGTGTCCAGTTTCTTGAAGCACTTGTCTTTTATCCTACGAGAAATACGAAGAGCGAAAAGGTCGGGGATTTGCTCTCTCTCTCTCTCTCTCTCTCTCTCTCTCTCTCTCTCTCTCTCTCTCTCGATGNTCTTCTTCCCGCTCTCTGTGTCCAGTTTCTTGCTTCACTTGTCTTTTATCCTGCGAGAAATACGAAGAGCGAAAAGGTCGGGGATTTGCTCTCTCTCTCTCTTTCTCTCTCTCTCTCTCTTTCTCTCTCTCTCTCTCTCGATGATTTGTTACCGTTGCGTTGCCTCTCTCGTTCTTCTCTGGGTCTTGGTTTAACAGATAGAGGAGAGGGGAAAATGGCCACATCAGCAGGGAGAGATGATTCTGGCCACAAGTTAGGTTGTGGCCGCGACAGAGCGTTATTTGATTCGGTCCGAATGGAAAGTTTAAAAGGATCACTCCAACTCAGCAACCAATACCGTGGCTTTAAAGTAATGATAATCCGCCCAACTTAATAAAGTAAAAACAAAAGCATCATTAGGCCCATAATATTGGCCAAATGAACTACATGGCCCACTGTTGAGAACAGGGGAGGTAAGCGAGTTAGTCAATTCTTGAGCGGGTTTGAGCTCGGTTCAATAAGTTGCACGTGAACAGAGCTCAAAGAATTCACAACTCATGCTCAAGCTAGTGCTGACTCGGCTAATCAACTCTTGATCTGGCTCATTTAAAAAATATACTTAAATATATATTAAATTTAAAAAATTTATCTTTAAAGTATTAAATTTTTTTAAATAAAAATATTTTCTATTTTCTAGTAATTTTTTTCTTATTATTTCTCTAACAATTGCTCATTATATCTGTCACTTTATTATAACATTATCTTAAATTAATATTATTTTCTCTCTTTTATAATAAATAAGTTGGCTCGTGAGTCTACTCAAACTCGTAGAGCTCAAGCTCGAACTTGATAAAATTAATCAAGATCAAGATCAAGCCGAGGGTGGCTCGAGTTCGTGACCTGACTTATTTTCACCCCTAGTTGAGAATTTATTTGAGGGTGAGTTTAATTAGGGCTTATAATATTTGGTCTGATTCAATTAATATCAAACAGACAATTATTTAAACTTCAAATGTTCTTATATCATATTATTTATTACTCAAATTATCAATAATTACCCGTATATATTTCGTATAATATATTGAGATATTTTTTAGCGTAATAATATTCATTTAAATTTAAGAACTTTAAGAACGGGTGATTAATGCAGTCAAATTAATGAAAGCTATCTATCGTAGTTAATCTTTCATATGCGACATAAGATTAATTGGGTGCTTAGATTGGCTTTATAGAATGAGATTATATTTTTAAAATAAACAGTTTATTAAACTAACAAAAAATATATGTATTTGATGCCCTTAAAAAACTAAATTTTGTGTATCAACTTTTTCTATTTTCTTTTCAATCAATCTATAGTAAAAATCTAATGTGGACGTATACATTCATTCTAAGTACTATCAAGATTGAAATTTAATTTTCAGCTTGATATTAACATGGAGTGTTAACATAGGCAATGTCATGCTTTTGTGTTGGCTTCAACACCATAGAAAATTTTGAGTTATGTTATAGCCAACATATACAGAAGTAATATTCTTGTGAAACTTAATGGAAAGATATTGTTCAATTTAAGGCAAATGAAAATTTGTAGAACTCTTTTATGTTGATGATTGTAATGATGATGAATAGTTTATTTATATTTGTATCAATAAAAATACTTCCTACACATGAAGCTCTAGAATGACAGAAGGTGCTTCTGTTAAAGAATAATTAGTTGTCTTTAAGAAAATCAAGTCTGATTTGAAAGTCATGAAAGTTGAGTATGACAAAGTCGATTTGACATTAATCTTTTTATGTTTACAACATTCATTATGTACAACGTTTAGAGATGTCATCTTGTATGGGTGAGAGATATATGATACTTAACTTTCTAAGGAAAAGATGAACCAACTTGTGGATGAACCTATTGCTCGAGAAGAAGGCCTTGTCGTTTGAGGTGGAACTCAAGAGAGGAATCTAGGTGTTGATACATTAAATCAAAATTTTTAAATAAGGATGAGATATGCAATTACTGTAAGAAAAAGGGGCACCTCAAACTGAATGTTACAAATTACAAAATAAAAATAAAAAAACAACTTCAAACCAAAATGGAAAACACTCAGATCATTCTGGTAAAGCCAGCGTTGTTGAAGAGGCTATTAATGATGGTGAACTTCTACTTGTCTCCAATGGAGAACCTTTTGGTGATTGAGTTCTTGATTCAACTTGCACATTTCATGTGTCCCATGAGGGATTGATTTTCAACATATGACATAGAGTCAATGGGTACCTTGTAAGATAATTGGTGCCAAAACTATTTGAATCAAGATGTTTGATGAAGTTATTAGAACGCTTGGAGATGTGGCACAATTCACAGATGTGAAAAGAAATTTAATCCCATTAAATAATTATGATGCTAATGGTTACAAGTACTTTGGTGAAGGTGAAGTCCTGAAGGTAGGGAGATGAACTCTTATTATGATGAAGTGACAGAAGAAGGTTGTATGGCTATATGTCTTGTGAGGCTCTACTGTGTTAGGTGATGCAACACTTACTACTTCTTCCATGTCATAAGATGAAGCAACCAGGCTTAGGCATACGCGCCTTGGGCATATAAGTGAGAATGGGATGGGTGAACTAAGCATAAGCAGACTTCTAAATGGTCAAAGCATTACTAAATTGCATTTTGTGAAGGTTGTCTATTTGGAAAACAAGAATGAGTTATGTTCAATGTAGGTATTAACAATTCTAATGAAATATTAGACTACATGCATTCTAGCCTTTGGGGATCATCTACAACACCCTTTAAAGAAGGTGTCAGGTATATGCTAATGTTCATTGATAATTTGTTCAGAAAATTATGGGTGTTCTTCTTGAAATAGAAGAATGTTGTTTTTATTACATTTAAGGAATGGAAGATCATGATCGAGAATCAAACTGAAAATCAGATCAAACGACTTTACATTGATAATGGGTTAGAGTTCTATTTAGGAGAAGTTAATGCCTTTTATAAATCAGAAGGAATTATGAGAAATTTCATAGTTCAATGCATACCTCAGCAAAATGGTGAGGTAGAGCAAATGAACATAACTATAATAGAGAAGGTTCGTTGCATACTCTCCAATGCCAAGCTGTCTCAGTCTTTTTGGGTTGAAGCTGCTTTTTCAAGTTTTTACTTAGTGAAACACTCTCCTTCCATTACTTTTGACAAGAAAACTCCACAAGAGATGTGGTCAGGTAAACATACAAGTTACTCTAATTTAAGAATATTTTTTTTGTCTTGCATATGCTCGTATTAATAATGTTAAATTAGAACATAGATTTATAGAGTGTGTATTTCTTGGTTATAAAATTGGAGTTAAAGGTTTATGGTGCCGGGAAATCAAAAAGGTGATAATCAGTAGAGATGTTATATATTATAAGTCTGGCATGTTATATGCAACATCTACTACAAAATTTGAAAAATGAACATTATAAAGAAACGTCTAACAGACAAGTGGAACTTCCAATTTATATAAGTACATCTTTGGCATAACTTCTGAGCTGAATTTAGATATACATGATGATGTTATTTTCCCACCATCAGAACAACAACCATCGCAATATTATATTGCGAGAAATTGAACAAGAAGAGACATTAAGCCACCTCAGAGGTATGCTGAGGCTGATTTTGTTGCTTATGCTCTAAATGTAGTTGATGGTATTGAGTATGGTGAAGAACCTTCTAGCTATAAGAAAGTTGTGAACTCAATTGACGTTGATAAGTAGATGATTGATATGCAAGACGAGATTAAATCCCTACATAAAAATAGAACTTAGAATTTGGTGAAATTACCTTAAGGATAGAAAGTTATTCAGTGAAAATGGGTGTTTAAGAAGAAGAAGGTACACTAGGAGATGAAGATACCTAATATAAGGTCAAGTTTGCTGCAAAGGGATTATATCAAATTCTAGGTCTAGACTTAATAAATGTATTCTCTCTGATTGTCAAACATAGCTCAATTTGAGCTTTATTGGATGTTATGGCTAAGTATAATCTTGAGCTTGAGTAGTTAGATGTGAGGACTATATTTTAGCAAAGAGAACATGAAAAAGACATCTATATGCAGTAGTCTAAGGGGTTCATGGTTACAAAAAAAAGAAGAGCAAGTTTGTTTGTTGAATAAATCTCTTTACAATTTGAAACAATCTCCTAGTCCGTAGTATAAGAAGTTTAACTCATTTGTTATCTCTCAAAAGTTTATTAGTAGCAGCGTGATAGTTGTGTTTAATTCAATAAAAAACAATAATGGCTCATTTTACTTCTTGTTCTTCTATGTTGATGATATGTTGATAGATGTTAAAGATAAAGAAGATATTAAACCATTAAAAGCACAACTTAATAACGAGTATGAAATGAAAGATTTGGGAGCTGCAAAAAATTACTTGGTGTGAAGATTCAAAGAGATAGAAACACAAGTAAATTATTTCTAAGTCAAAAATGGTACACTAAATAATTATTGAATTGATTCAATATGTAAAATGCCAAGCCTGTTAATACTCCATTAGCTACGTATTTTAGACTTTCATCAGCTTTGTGTTTACAATTTGACGATTAGAATGAATAAATGTCTCAAGTTCCATATTCTAGTGCAGTGGGATCTCTCAAGTATTCCATGGCATATTCTCGTCCAAAATTGATCATGTGCAGGCAACGCAATTAGTAGATACATGAGTAATTCAAGTAAAGAATATTGGAAACTAGTTCAGTGGATTCTGATGTATCTATGTGGAAAAAAAAGATGTTTGCTTCCAGTTCAGGAGGACTGCAGATATAGGATATTGGCTACGTTGATTCAGATTCTGTTGGAGAACTTGACAGAGTGCGAACACTTACAAGATGCATGTTTATTTTTAGTGGCTGTGGGATTTGCTGGAATGTAACTTTACAGAAAACAGTGAAACTATCTTAAACTCAAGCTAAGTACATGGCAATTAATGAAGCTTGCAAAGAAGCTCTCTAGTTGAAAAGCATACTTGAAGAGCTCAGCAAAGATTTGAAAATAAGTAAACTAACGTGTGATAGTCGGAGTGTTATTTATCTCAGCAAAGATCAAATGTTTCTTGAGAGAACTAAGCACATTGATGTTCGTTATCACTTTGTTCGTGAAGTTATCGATCTTGATGATATTGTTGTGAGCAAGATCAGTATACAGGATAGTCTTGTGGATATGATTACTAAATCACTTCCAATAGTCAAGTTTGAGCATTGCTGAAACTTGATTGGTATTAATTTTTGGAAGAGGTGAAGAAAATTATGTTCTTTACATTCTTTGAAAATATGTGTCAGTGTGGAGAATATTAAATTTATGACTCGAATTTTATAGGTCTTGCTTCTTCTCATCAATAAATTATGATCACATCGTTTGTTACTTGAGAAGGAAATTGTGAGCGTATAGATTGAAGCTTTTGACTGTTAGAACAAACTTATAATAATAGCCTTTAGATTGTAATTTATGTGTTATTGTTTCGTTGTCTCTTTTAATTATTTTCTTTAAATGTGTATTTCTAAAACTATAAATAGGCCTCTTATGTTTTGTGTAAGATTCACCCCACCTTTAATCTCTTATTTGATTTAGTGAATTCTCCTAATCTGTCCGTAATTTTTCCCATCTTGAACTTTCCATGTAAATCTATGTGCTCTTCTTTCTTACTTATTTCATTATTTTTGCATCTGTTTAATATCAAGTTATAACAACATACATATCACATAATTCTAATATTTTTAAATATCTAACACCCAAAGTTTGATATCTACATTTGTACTGCTTTGACGTCAGAAATTTATTCATTAAAAATATATTCCACTTAAAAAGCTGGTTTTGCGGCATTCTCCATTGAATATTAAAGATTCAGTACTTATGTACCAAACAAGTAAATATGAAATTTTTGATGTTGATGTATTAATGCATAAGAATTTTGTTATAAATGCTTCAATATATATATATATATATATATATATATATATATATATAT
>JXCR01147333.1:211099-227798 GCA_002079205.1 Phalaenopsis hybrid cultivar
ATATATATTAAATTAAATTTAAATGAATATTTTAATATAAATAATAATATTTAAATCCCGGCCTTACCCTTAAAATTCTATAATTGTATGACTAGGGTTATCAAAACTACTCGCCAAACAAACAAGCTGAGCTCGGACAAAATTTTTGAGTTTGATATATAACAAGTAAGACATGAACAATGGTGTTTTTTTAACGAGCCGACCACGAACGGAGCATGGGCTCGCTCAAACTCGCACATTTACCCCACAAAAAATATGTTTAGCAAAATGTTTAATTGATTCTTTTATATTGTTCTTGTCTTATGATGAATCCCTCAATTTTAAGATCTAGCCTAGCTAAGTGAAACATGGAAGCTATTGTTAAGAAAAATATATTTTTAAAAATAATAATACAGATTGTATGAATGTATTAATTTATATGTCGTTGTATAGTTCCTTTATTCAAATAAATTTCCCTCTCGAATCATACTGATGATTCGAAGAAGAGATGAATCAATAAGAAAGGAGATACGACAATAAATAGGCATATAAATAAAAAGAAACAAACTGAAGGCTTAAGCATGAGTATTTCTTGTTAATGGGTTAAGAGTATACGTCTGAATAAGATGGGATCAAAGTACCTCGAAACATAACATCCATGAAGAGAATCCCTACACAAGTCAATCGTAACCAAATAATCAAAAAGAACATTTTTGTCATGGGTTCATGTCTCTCATATGAACGTATTCCTCTACTTAATTACATCTTGTTGGATACCCGGGAAAACTCTGGATAAAAGGTGTCTCGCTTATATTATCATGAACCTAGAGAATAGACATCAAATGATGGTTATTTTGTATGGGAACGCCCTGACACTTTTGAATCTCTCGCTAAGCCATAGACAGAGAGCAAATATCTAATATTTCTTAGTTTGAATAATTAAACCTATCATAAGGTTGTATTTCCACCTTTCAAGGTGGTATATCACCTTATGTGTCCCGTTTGATTATTTAAACAATTAAATATTTGATTATGCACGACATTCAAAAGCTACGAGTTGAAGTAAGAAAACAAAAATAAATCTCGACAAGGATGTTTCAATACTATAATTGAATAAAATACTTAATACGCCATCAAAAAATTTTGATCGTCTGACACGAATCTCAAGACATGACACAAATCTCAAGATACTACACGAATCTCGAAGCAATCTTCTGAGTAAGAGCTATTCAAATCTCGATAAAAACTCATTTAGAACTCTGCTTTCAGCAAACTTACAGTTAAAATGACTGGCTCGACAAGAAGAGCCTAATGTTATTGAAATTAGTCTAAGCCGAACTAAGTCAAGCATAGAGCAAGCCATTAAAATCCTTTAGGAAGTTTTTCGGACGCACTTGGAATATCAAATGAATGTTGAATCAGCAAGTCTATAGTTGAATTGAGCATCTCAACAAGATGAATCCAACGAGCCCATGATTGCTCAACTCTGACATTATTAAGGCACTCAAATGCCCATCAAATATTGTCTGATCGAAGGAAGCTCTTTGGACCGTCCAATCATAGTGGTTCATATTTCTGCATTAAATGCACCCATAACACTATAAATAGAACCCAACTCTTCTCATGAGAGGGGGGAATTGAGGCTTGAGAGAAAGTTTGAAGCTTTGAAAATGAGCTGTAGTCCAGCACCATCCTTGCCATCTTAGATCACTATCAGTCACCGTCAACCACCACCGACAGCCTTTGATCATCGTCGACTGTTGTCAACAACCGTTGATCGTTGTCAACCATCGTCAATCACTATTGACCACTGTCGACCTCCATCTACCACCACCGGCCGTCGTCGACGACTGTCGACCATCGACAACCGTCGTCGACACCTGCTAGGTTACACATGTTAGTCGTCGTCAACCCAAAAAACCAGACGTTGTAATTTGGAAAATCTAGTGACTCGTTATCGTCTGTAGGATAAGGGGTTTTTGTATTCATCAACCTATAGTGTATTTTTACAACTGAACCAAATCCCATGATTTTTTTCTTTTTCGGGGTTTTCACGTAAAAACTTCTAGTGTCATTACTGATTGTTTTTCTTTCACTTGATTGCTATGCCGAATTCTCGTGCAACGATCCATTACTCTACCGCCGCTAACTTTCTAGAATTCATCAATACTCATTTGAATGTTTTATTTGATTGTGTGAAAGATTTCCTTTAAGATAATGATTAGATAAATGTTGAACACAAGAAAATTTTCATCAACTCCTGTAATTATAACTGAGCATAATACAAATATAGATTGTGGTGATTAAGAATGCTCTGAAAAGTTTAAAATCAACAGCCCTTCATATTCAAATTTCAGTTATGACCAATATAAAAAATTGACTATGAAATAGAATTGACAATTAATTGATGAATGTTATCTTAGTCATTTATATAGAGAAAGAAATCTTGGATGGCATCGATTATCATGTAATCATTCAATATTTTTGTAATATAAATATAAAAAGTTATAAATAGTAAATTTTCTTATCATTATGTATTTAATCTTTAAATTCTAACAAATTCTAGTATGACGAATGATATTTTTGTATAGGGACGGTTTTCGAGAGAGAAGCTTGCAGAATGTTCAAAATTTAACTTAATGTTAATTAAGTGTAATTAATTAGTAACATTAATAACTATAAAGGGTTTTTAAAGTCAACAATATCTAGGTATCTATGTAAATCATCCTTTTTTTTTCTGTCTTTGTCTTTTTAAACAGAAAAGATTTCTTAGTGCACCTGTAAATGATATCCACACAAAGACAAAGACCTTTTGGCTCCACCGAAACCCAAAATCAAAGGACAACAATAAAGAAAAGAATGATACGAACGGCACAACTACAAATCAAAGTTCTCTCTCTTCTTTCTTCCGTTGAACTTCCGTTCGGTTCCATATATTCCCCTATGAGAGAAATATTTGCGTGCGTAAGATGCACGCAGAGCTGTGTACTTCTGGTAGGTTACAGAGAGAGTATTGGGGGGGTTAAATCTGCATTATACTCCCTGTAACATTTATGTAAACTACTTGTAACATATCTGTAACCAGTAAGTTACGCGTTTCTGTTTTATGTATTTCTAAGTTACAGGTAGATTATATATAGATTACAGAGACGTTACAGATGATATAACACGGATATAACACTCAATACACTCTCTGTAATCTACCTGACGTACACAATGCTGCGTGTGTCTTACGTGCGCAAGTATTTCTCATGGAAGTTAAAAATATTAGGTACGAAATTATTTATAAGTAAATTTTTTGTACAATAGTATCGCATATTATTGTACTTATGAGTATAAAATATGTCACTGTTATACAAGAAATCTGTATGTATGTGAATTCTGTACATAATATTCTCTCCAAAGAAATACAAACCTCAATTTAAATCAAATATTCGAATCAAATTCGTGGCTCAAGGTTTTATGTCCTTCTCGTCGAAAATGTTTTAGGTTCTTTTTTTTTTTTTTTTTTTTTNTAAAATATGTCACTGTTATACAAGAAATCTATATGTATGTGAATTTTGTACATAATATTCTCTCCAAGGAAATACAAACCTCAATTTAAATCAAATATTCGAATCAAATTCGTGGCTCAAGTTTTTATGTCCTTCTCGTCGATAATATTTTAGGGTTTTTCTTTTTTTTTTGCGATCAGTTGTGAAATAGGAAGAAAATGTTAACCATTATGAAAATCAAAAGTCAAATTACCCTTTTCAAACTTCGATGGAGTGATCAATGTAATTCAATTTGGTATTGACTTTTTTTAATAAACATTAATTTTTTATAGCCGTGATTGATTTGTAAAATGCATTTTTCAAAAGCTTGCTAAAGTGCTGCGATGGCGAAAAGATAAGGGGCAACAAGGCGGCAGACGGAATTTCAATGACTCTTGCTTTGACAAATATCATTTAAAAATGCTAAAGCTAGCAGATTATGCTTATATATACTTTTTTAATAAGAGCACAAAAGGCTCCAATTTTATTATCACAAGAAAAAAATTATCAAATTAGGAATAAGATCCCAACTCAAACCTTATACAACTCACACAAAGAAAAGAAAAAGGGTTCATATCCCAAGAAAGAAAAAATACAACTCACACCACACCCAAACCCCCAATAAAGAACATTATTAAGATAAATCCTTAATAGCTAAAGCTAACAAATCATCAGGAAATTTGAATAAAACTTTAGGAATCGAACAATTATACCCGAACTTAGCAGTCCAATGAGCCACAGAATTTCCTTCTTTTCAAACATGGACCAAATCACATTCATACTCACAGTTAAAGCTTTAATTCTCATCATCTGAATCAAAATACTCCAATGTGTCTTCTTAGCAAACTTGCAACACTTCCGAAGGATCGGAGAATCTATTTCAACAATGACATTATATATACCCAGCCTCTTAGCAACCATAAGTTCAAACACTACGACATCAGCTTCAGCAGTTAATGGTGAGCAAGGAACAGTCACAGTTGCAAACCAACAAACAATGGATCCAACAAACACCACCCACACTAGCAGCATTCGGTTTCGAACGACCATCAATATTTATCTTGAAATAAGGAGCATTTAGTTTACACCAATTAACTCAATTAAACTGCCTAACATAATGATTGTGTAACACCATCTGTTGAATATAGCCAGACAACATATCCAAACCTTTACCTTTAAAATTAATGACTCGGACTTTTGCACAAGTAACCAAATATTAGACCCAATGTATTGCAAATATTGGGCTTGACACCTTTAAAAATGACATTATTCCGAGCTATCAATATAAACAACAAGACCACACATGGAACAATATTAAAAAACACCTTACCAATATTCTTCCATTTGTTGAACAAATCAAAAATAGAATGGAAAGAATGATCCATTCTAAAATTAAGGAGTCTCTCATTAAGCATGTCCCAAATTTCAATAATAAAACTACAGTCACCAAAAATATGAGTAATAGATTCCTCTTTTCCCTTACAAAGGATGCAACGAGAAGTAAGTCTTAAACCTTTCATCTTTAGAATATCATCAGTAGGAATGAGATTATTTAATACACGCCATATAATGAAAGACATAGACGGTTTTAACCATGGATTCCAAACTCAATTCAGATTCAATCCATTAGATATCGTAATGGCAGAAGCAAAGCTTTCGGTAATCGAATCATCTAACCTCTTTTTGATAATTTAGAACATATAGTTGTTTCGAAAATTAATAATATGAATTAGAATTCATTAAAAAATTTTATAAAACGTGGGTTCAAGTTTAAGCCTCGTTTAATATTAAGAAAAAAAAAGTTATATAAACCGTACGATGAAATCAAATTTTTGCTCCCTCTAAAAATCCATCTTTGTTAAATGAAGACACTTCTTTTCAAATTTGTCCTAAAAATAATTAGTTGATTTGATTGGACTGTAATTATATAAATAGCTCAATAAAATAAGTTATTATGAAATTTCTTTAAATAAAATGGCAGATTGCAGTTAGCTGACTAAAATTGCTGAAATAAAAACACAATGGTGTTATAACATCTCATATAACAGTTGAAATTTTATTACAACACTCAATGGTCATTACAAAAAAAATTAATTGATATCCCAATAGTTATAATAATATTAAGGAATATTTATGTACTTAACACCNATTAAATGAAGACGCTTCTTTTAAAATTTGTCCTAAAAATAATTAGTTGATTTGATTGAACTGTAATTTAATAAATAGGTCAATAAAATAAGTTTTTATGAAATTTCTTTAAATAAAATGGCAGATTGCAGTTACCTGACTACAATTGCTGGAGAAACAACACAATGGTGTTATAACATCTCATATAACAGTTGAAATTTTATTACAACACTCAATGCTCATTACAAAAAAAATTAATTGATATCCCAATAGTTATAATAATATTAAGGAATATTTATGTACTTAACACCCAATTTTTACATATGAACAAATCAACCACGCAAACTTTAATTGTTATCTTTTCAGCATAGCTGGGTGGATTGTAGGTAAGAATTAAATTTTAGGTAGTTGATATGTTAATACATTGTATTTTAAAAGTGGTAGGTGTCTAAATGTTGGTAAAAAATCACTATCCATGATGTTTTCTATATAAGATATTAATCTCATTTCAATTTATAAGTGCATTTTAAGAAAAATATCCAACTTGGGGATGAGGAGAGAAAAACCACTATAATAAAGTGCTTCTCTTTAAGCTGGTGTCGTACAGCTAAGTGCCAACTGAAAGGCCATTTAACCGCACCACTAATCCAGTATGGATTGTACCCTCTGTACAAAGTTGACTTCTTTGGTCTTCCCACTCCCTTGCCCGCAAATCCCCCATTTATGACAAAAAATGTAAAACAAAAATAAGGCATAATTGCAATACACTCACTCACGCACACAAAAACAAATTTTTATATTTAGTGATATGTCATTCAACGTTCTAAAACTATTGATAAATCGTTCTGTTTGGTTAAATTATTATTTGCAAGTCCTCTCAGCTTCAAAGCATTGTGATATAAAAGTCTATATGCGATATATCAATAGTTATAAAATACTCGGTGGATATGCCATTCAATATAAAAATAAAAGATGATATTACAATGAAAAAAAAATTTGAATCACTTCGTTTTGAGTTGTAAACAGCAAGAATTACAGAGCAAGAGGGAAGTGCATAAGTTAGGTAGAAATCCATTTTAAACCAAAGCATGATATACCTTCCACCATTTTTGACTTTAAAAAACTGAGCCAAGAAAAAAAAAAAGAAAACTTTATTATATATATATAAGAAGAGGCATGTGATATGTAATCATGTTGATCATTTAGGAGAGCTGAACGGTGGGGCAGTAACTGGCAAGAGTAAATGCAAAGGAGGAACGGAGCCAACCACAGATAGGAGCAAAAAGAAAAAAAATTGATTTTGGGCAGATATGGAAAGCAGATCCATACGNGCATATCACTCAATTGTTATGTACTTTCATTCTAATACACAAACATGCATATGAAAAAAAAAAAATTCAAAGCACTTTATATATAGGCCGATACATCGGTAAAAATTCCTGCTATTTTCATTGTAGTGGATTTTAAATTGTTGAGATTGCTAGCTGTGATTGTTAGCGCTGCAAATGCTTTTAACAAAGGTATTAAACATGTTTACTCATTTTTTAATTTTTTTTAACTGTGTTTTTTACAAGTTCCTTTAAATAAGCATTGCCAAAAAATATTTTTTTTCAGTAGCACTCAAATATTTAATATCACATCAACAAAATTTGATGCCCAATCAAGAAAATTTTATCATCTGGCACAAAACTTGATGCATTTATTAAGCAATAAACATTCCAAATTCCAATCTGAGATCATCTAAGGCCTCGATTTAAACAATTTTATAATTAAGTTGATTGTCTCGAAAAGACGAAAACGATGATACCAAAATTGGTTCGATCCGAGTCAAATCAAACCCAGATCAAGCCATTAAAGCAAATTTAGAAGTTTTGTGTCATCTATTGAATTGTTAACCGAACTTCAATTTTGAAATATTTATGGTCAAATCGAGCGTCTCGATGAGAGAAATCCAACTAGTCAAAACTCGCTTAATTCTGAGGCTCTCAAATTATTTAAAAAACACATATGATCAAGGGAGTCAATATACAATGTATGATCAGAAGACTATGGAAGTTATTGTTCAAAATACCAAACTATCATAAACCAAAGGCTATAAATAGACCCACTTACTTAAATTAATAAGAGAAGAGGAGTTCTATAGTTTTTTTATGAATTGTAGACCTAACCATAATCATAGCCTGTCAGCCACCGTCGAATACCGCTGACAACCTCTGTTTGCAGCTATGTGATCCCTTCTTGCTGACATCATATTCCAAATATGATTGTAATGTATAATGTTGCATTGAAGACCCAATGAAAATTTCCACCATCTATAATCGTTGACCACCACCCATCGGCCACCACCAGTCCTTGTCAACCTCCTACCAACGACAACCTCTGCTTGCTAACATCATATCACAAATATGGTAGTAGTGTATAGTTTAATATTGAAAATCCATTGAAAACTTTCGGCCTTCATATTCGCCAACCACCACCCATCGATCACCGCCAACCAACGTCGAATTCTCTTACTCGTCCTTGTTATTGATCTCTGCTTACTAAGGTTTTATCCCAAATACTGACATAAGGTATAACGTTGTATTAAAGACCCGGCGATATCTCTCGATTTTCGTAGTTGTTAACCATCATCGACAACCGTCGGTCATCATCACCTGTTATTACCGACCATCACCCGGTGGTGACCACTACTCATGATCATTGTTGCCAAAAATACGGCGATTCTTCCTAATAAATATTTTTTTCTTTTTGTTGAATACTGACAAATGTACTTTTCAATGTAAAACTATTATCCTATTTTTTGAGAAACTGGGTCCAGGCCTGAACTACAGCCTTTTGATCGAATGCTACTCTTGTAGCCACCAACTAAAATCTTTGTGGCTAATAAATAATATCATAGTTCTCTACTACTTCCATGGTTAACTAACGTTATTACAGTCACCAATTATGGCCTATGTGACCAACCGACAAACATGTTGTCATAAACTATGACTTATTAGACTAATTACTACTATAAATTTGAATAACACACTCTATAGTTAACTGATGTTATTGTTGTCGCGAACTATTGTCTATGTAGCCAACTAACAACATTACAGTCACTAACCATGACTTATATAACAAATTACCACTACATCTTCCAATTACGGTCTTTGTGGTCGACTAATGCTATCCCAACTATGGTCTATATAGCTAACTGCAAATACAACTTCTAACTATGACTTTTGTGGCTCACTGACGCTATTGCAACCAATAATTATGTTCATTGTGACCAACCACTACTATTACATTTTTCAACTTTGGTCTTTGTGATCAACTATTTTTATTATAGTCAATAATTATCTATATTATGGCTCAACTATGACTATTATTGATGAATTATTATTGCACACATGTGATTATTCGCATTATAATTTCATATTATGTAGTTCAGGAGAAAAGTTGCCCTATATGGTAGGGTTACTTTAATTGGGCTAGGCCCCATAGCTTTTTCAATTTCCATGATTTTTTCACTAGGAAAATCATGATTTCTCCTCATGCTACTTTTGTATTATTTGCATGTATATTAGATCTTCGAGCAACGTTAAGATAATAAATTACTACTCTACCGCTGTGAATCTGCTGCCACTCAACAATATCATTACTATCTTTTAGAATTTTGTAGAAAAAAAAAACCATGGATTTAAGTCTGCATTCGTTCAGATATTTTAGAATTTTTTATTCCCAGATATCTCGGGGTCACATATTATTTAAAAGATCGTCCGTCTGGTTGTCGTACATCGAAATATCACCATCGAAATATCACCAGCTATTCTCAATTATCTCCATCCCGCCTGATTGGGTCTCGGTAGCTCCGAGCTTGGTTTCATGCATATGAAGGTCAAATTGAGCCCATCAAATTAAAATATAATATATTTTGTTTTAATATAAATGGCTAAAAGATAGTTATGAAATCAAAATTTAAACTAATATATATTTCTTATAACATTATGGTATAAATAATTAGTAAATTAGACGATAGTGCGTGTATGGCGATCATCGACGTGGTCTTTCGTAAGCACGAATAAAGGAGTGTCAATCTCCACCATTAGATGTCAACTGGGAAGCTCGGAGGCTTTAACTTGATTTTTTTTTTCTTTTTTTTTATAATGTCACGACGAATTTTTTATTCGGTTAAAAATAAATTAATGCTCCGGCTTTCTTCCTCGCTTTAAGCCACTTCTTAATATAAATTATGGCTAATCTACTTTGCTAATCCATATTTACCGTGGTGGTTAGTGTAATTAATAAAAATTATTGCATAGCGTTGCCCAATATGTACTTAGGTAACTGCAGAGTCCAAAGAAATCAGGTCATGTGAAGGTCAAAAAAAAAAAATCGGTCCCGTAACACGGGGGAATATTCCCCCGTGTTATTCCGTGTTATTCAGGTGTTATTGTGTTCTGGAAATATTATCGGTGTTATAATAACAAAATAACATATCAATAACACTTGAATAACATGCAATAATACTTGAATAACACGGAAAGAATATTCTCTTGTGTTATCAGACATTTTTTTTTTCTATTCACCACTATGTAACGTGATTTTATTGTACTCCACACGTAACTCTACATTGCGAAGTCTTGATGCAATATTTTCTCGTATTTATGAGCTCGATTTGCATATATACTTGTGTAAGCTAAAGAGAACTTAATTTTTTTAATTTTTGAGAAAATTAAGAGAGATAGAGAGAAGATCGTTGCATCAAGTCATTAATTATGTTCCCACGTGTGACAATGGTAGGAGCTAGATTTTTAATCACGTAGTTATTAGGAGCAAAAGTGCTAATATTTTAGTTAATTAGGTGGGGAATTCTCGATAAAATACTGATTTAATTCCTAGTATAGTAAATTGTAAATTTTAAAATTATCTTATTTAGATGAAATGTCATTATAATTATTTATATAAATAAATTGAACAACATGATTTTATGCTTAAGATAAAAGAGATCAGTGATTTGAAATGATAAATTTAAAAGAGTTCATTGGATTGAAAAAAAGAGAGAAATTTTACATGAATGGCACAAAATCCGATCTTATGTATTTAAATATCTCACATCAAACTTTCATATTTACAAACATATCATGAAAATGTGTATTTGATTTTTAAGAAAATGATAATAGGGATGTTTTTAAAATGATATTTGATGTGTATTGGAGGTCCACTGTGGCAGGGTAATGAATTATCGTCTTAGCTTTGCACAACAACGCATCACATACTCATGCAATGAAAGAGAAGTGGACACCTTAATTTTTACATAGAAAACCCTTAAAAATGGAAAAAATCACCAGGACTTACCCAATTGAAACAATTTACTATGAATGATGAGTACAAAAATCCACATTTATCCTAAATTAGAGAAGATGGAGTTAGAAAGTTGAATATTTTAGACATACAAGAATAGTTCATTTATAATAATTGTTGTCAGACTATAATGAATGTAGTTTTCGGTGACAACAGACTGCAAGTGCGGTAGCCAATTATTTTGAAAGCAGTAATTGGCCGTCAATGTTGTAGTGCTATTACATTAACTTTGCAAGAAATATTAAGGCATAATCCTAATTTTTATAAAAATTTATTCGAAGATTAAAGATTTACACAAATAGTTGATCATACATCAAGTTCACAAAATCTGTTCCATTTTTTTGGCAATGGTTAAGGAGTTCAAATCAACGAATATATTTTCATTTAAAGCCATAAAATGTGTTATGATAACTGAATTTTATTAACAANATTTTTTATATAAATTTATTTGAAGATGAAAGATTTACACAAATAGTTGATCATACATCAAGTTCACAAAATCAGTTCCATTTTGTAGGCAATGGTTAAAGAGTTCAAATCAACGAATATATTTTCATTTAAAGCCATAAAATGTGTTATGATAACTGAATTTTATTAACAATATATTTATTTCCGAAAATAAATTTATTTCTAAAAAAGAAATCAAATGGAAGTTATTTTTGTCAAATGTTTTAGCAATTTATGTTTACAGCAACTACTATGCACTTATTCAATATTAGGGTCTGTTTGAGTTAGCTGCAGTTTTTTGAAGAAGCAACATTGAAACTACTATAGAAGAAAGTATTGTTTAAAACAATGCGGTGACTATTATAAGTTTAACTTATTTTTTAAAAATTCAGATTGTAGCTTTCTGACAGTCATCACACTCTAACAACATATGTTAAGAAAAATGACTTTTTATCACAAAAAATTCTAAAAAACAGCAAAAAAACAGTTTCGCAAATAAAAATGTACTGACGGACCGAAAAACAAAATAGGCAGCAAGTTGTTCTAAACAGACCCTTCACGCGTAGAAAGACAAATTTGTTCATCATGCTCATGAATCAACTAAAAGTTTGATTTAATAAATAAATCATATCTATCATAGTTGGCAAAATTGAAATCAAAATATTAATAAATAAATTGTATTTAATCAAATCTTTCAATGTAGATTCACTTTTAGATAAAAATTAAAAGATGAAAAAAAATATGTTATATATTAAATTTAACTCAATTTGTTTTGAAAAAAATTACACGTGGATTATTCTATTTCAGTTTAGTGTATTAAAGTTAAATCTGTTCACTTTTTGAAAATTCTAATTAAAATTTAAATTAAATTAAATAAATTACTTTGACTCTTAAAACCAAATCAAACGAAACTGCAATTTTCATTTTAATTGGTTTTTTATGTTATCTAAAAATATCAATGTGAGATTTTTTTTTGAAGTTCGGCATCTTAAAGGTTGTGGACAAGCAAAAAGTTCGCAGGAAAAATGCAGATATTTTTTAGGTTGCCGTTCCCTAATGGCATGGATCAAACTATTCTTTAATTTATGTTAAAACGGTCAAGTTAAACAAGAGCTTTTTTAATCAAATACGTAATATTAGAATTTTAACATTTAAAATTGGGATAATTACATGCAGAGCACCCCAAGCATTGCTATTCATAAAATCTTGCAAATATTTTTGCTCCATCAACAATTTGTATTTACACATGTCTCAGATCAAATCATTGAGAATTTGATAAAAATGAAAAAAAAAAAATTTGGGATTTCAACATGACTTTTGATATTTAAAGAATATTACATCTTGATGATCAACATTCAGATTAGATGTTTATGATGTTATTAGATATGTTATTGGTAGTATTGTGTTGTTATTTTGATAAAATAAAACTACAATATTACTATTATTTGTAGATGGAATTGTATCAGGTGTGCTGATGTAATATTTTTTCTTGAGTAAAAATTTGAGAAATGGAACATCCGCACGGAATATTTTTTCCATATAATACATATTATGCCAAACTTAAATTTAATGAAAATAAATTTCAAAATTGTTGATTTCATTTTCATATAAAAAAAATGTAATGTATATATAATTAGTCAAAGTTAATACTAAATTAATCTCATAAAAAAAAACATAAAATTTGAGACTTCACAAGAATTTAATCAAATTTTCTTACTAAATTTATGTAGTATGAATTTTGAGTGTCATATATAAATAATTCAGGGAAGATTTACGTACATACCACTCAATTCCTCTGTATTTGCATATCTAACACCAAATTAGTGTACATACCACCTTACCTATGTATGAAAGGTGTTTTTTAAGATATAAAAAGCGTGGTATTTTTATGTGAAATGAAAATTTTGGATGGCATAAATGTAAAAATTAGTCTTCGTGTTACTTATGTGGCTACATAAGAAATGGGTTGTATGTATGTAAATGCCCCTATAATTAAAACTTTAATGTATTACATTAGCATCAAAAGATATTCAGATTTCTTAAAATAATTTATTATTAAATTTGTTCATGATTTTCTTGTTTATTTTAAAATAGTTTGACGTATCCTTTACAACAATTTATTCTATTTTAATATAATAAATTATTATTTAGGTCAAATGTCCATACATCTGTAATTGAATTACTCTCTACGTGGTTATTTGACAATTGGATCAGCCTTATGCTGTTGAACTAGTCATACAAGATATTAACCTTTTTAGTATAAAAAAAATTTTGTTCATAATATTTTGTCAATTTTTTCTATTAAAAAAATTCAAAATTATTGCATTCAATTTGAAATAAGTAGAGCTGTCAAAATGGCTCGTCCGACTTATTATGTAGCTAGTGTTCGATTAGTTTGCTGAACACGAGTGATTTACAAAATTTTATGTGCTCGATATACAAGCAAGTCGAATATAAACAAAAACTTATTTTCATGAAAAATTTAAATATTATATATATATATATATATATANGCATCAAAAGATATTCAGATTTCTTAAAATAATTTATTATTAAATTTGTTCATGATTTTCTTGTTTATTTTAAAATAGTTTGACGTATCCCTTACAACAATTTATTATATTTTAATATAATAAATTATTATTTAGGTCAAATGTCCATACATTTGTAAGTGAAATACGAACAAAATTTGTGAGCTCGATATATAAACAAGTCAAATACGAACAGTGGTGTTCTTAACTAGCCGACCATGAACGGAGTATGGGCTCGCTCGAACTCTCTCATTTACCCCCTAAAAAATAAGTTTAGCAAAATGTCTAATTGATTCTTTTATATTGTTCTTGTCTTATGATGAATCCCTCAATTTTAATATCTAGCCTAGCTAAGTGAAACATGGAAACTATTGTTAAGAAAAATATATTTTTAAAAATAATAATATAGATTGTATGAATGTATTAATTTATATGTCGTTGTATAGTTCCCTTATTCAAATAAATTTCTCTCTCGGATCATACAGATGATTCAAAGTAGAGATGAATCAATAAGAAAGGAGATACGACAATAAATAGGCAAATAAATAAAAAGAAACAAACTGAAGGCTTAAGCATGAGTAATTCTCGTTGATGGGTCAAGAGTATACGTCTGAATAAGATGGGATCATAATACAAATATAGATTGTGGTGATTAAGAATGCTCTGAAAAGTTTAAAATCAACAGCCATTGATATTCAAATTTCAGTTATGACCAATATAAAAAATTGACTATGAAATAGAATTGATAATTAATTGATGAATGTTATCTTAGTCATTTATATGGAGAAAGAAATCTTGGATGGCATCGATTATCATGTAATCACTCAATATTTTTGTAATATAAATATAAAAAGTTATAAATACTAAATTTTCTTATCATTATGTATTTAATCTTTAAATTCTAACAAATTCTAGTATGACGAATGATATTTTTGTATAGGGACGGTTTTCGAGAGAGAAGCTTGCAGAATGTTCAAAATTTAACTTAATGTTAATTAAGTGTAATTAATTAGTAACATTAATAACTATAAAGGCTTTTTAAAGTCAACAATATCTAGGTATCTATGTAAATCATCCTTTTTTTTTTCTGTGTTTGTCTTTTTAAACAGAAAAGATTTCTTAGTGCACCTGTAAATGATATCCACAGAAGGACAAAGACCTTTTGGCTCCACCGAAACCCAAAAACAAAGCACAACAATAAAGAAAAGAATGATACGAACGGCACGACTACAAATCAAAGTTCGCTCTCTTCTTTGTTCCTTTGAACTCCTGTTCGGTTCCATACATTCCCCTATGAGAGAAATATTTGCGTACGGAAGACGTACGCAGAGCTGCGTAATTCTTGTAGGTTACAGGGAGGATATTGGAGGTTATATCAGTATTATACCCCATATAGCATTCACGTAACTTACCTGTAACCTATCTGTAATCAGTAAGTTACGCGTATCTGTTTTTATATATTTCTAAGTTACATGTAGATTATATGTAGGTTACAGAGAGGTTGCAAGAGGTATAACGCGGATATAACCCTCAATACCCTCTCTGTAATCTACCTGACGTAAGACGTACGCAAATTTTTCTCATGAAAGTTAAAAATATTAGGTACGAAATCTACTTATAAGTAATTTTTTTGTACAATAGTATCGTATATTNATTGACTATGAAATAGAATTGACAATTAATTGATGAATGTTATCCTAGTCATTTATATAGAAAAGGAAATCTTGGATGGCATCGATTATCATGTAATCATTCAATGTTTTTGTAATATAAATATAAAAAGTTATAAATAGTAAATTTTCTTATAATTATGTATTTAATCTTTAAATTCTAACAAATTCTAGTATGACGAATGATATTTTTGTATAGAGACGGTTTTCGAAAGACAAGCTTGCAGAATGTTCAAAATTTAACTAAATGTTAATTAAGTGTAATTAATTAGTCACATTAATAACTATAAAGGGTTTTTAAAGTCAACAATATCTAGGTATCTATGTAAATCATCCTTTTTTTTTCTGTGTTTGCCTTTTTAAACAGAAAAGATTTCTTAGTGCACCTGTAAATGATATCCACAGAAGGACAAAGACCTTTTGGCTCCACCGAAACCCAAAATCAAAGGACAACAATAAAGAAAAGAATGATACGAACGGCACAACTACAAATCAAAGTTCGCTCTCTTCTTTCTTCCTTTGAATTTCGGTTCGGTTCCATACGTTCCCCTATGAGAGAAATATTTGCGTGCATAAGACGCACGCAGAGCTGCGTACTTCTGGTAGGTTACAGGGAGAACATTGGGGGTTATATCTGCATTATACCCCCTGTAACCTTCCTGTAACCTATCTGTAACATATCTGTAACCAGTAAGTTACGTGCTTTTGTTTTATATATTTCTAAGTTACAGGTAGATTATATGTAGGTTATAGAAAGGTTACAGGGGTATAACGCTGCGTACGTCTTACGTACGCAAATATTTTTCATGAAAGTTAAAAATATTAGGTACGAAATCTACTTATAAGTAATTTTTTTGTACAATAGTATCGTATATTATTGTACTTATGAGTATAAAATATGTTACTGTTATACAAGAAATCTGTATGTATGTGAATTTTGTACATAATATTCTCTCCAAAGAAATACAAACCTCAAATTAAATCAAATATTCGAATCAAGTTCGTGGCTCAAGGTTTTATGTCCTTCTCGTTGATAATATTTTAGGTTTTTTTTTTTTTTTTTTTT
>JXCR01147333.1:227803-248471 GCA_002079205.1 Phalaenopsis hybrid cultivar
GCGATCAGTTGTGAAATAGGAAGAAAATGTTAACCATTATGAAAATCAAAAGTCAAATTACCCTTTTCAAACTTCGATGGAGTGATCAATGTAATTCAATTTGGTATTGACTTTTTTTAATAAACATTAATTTTTTGTAGCCGAGATTGATTTGTAAAATGCATTTTTCAAAAGCTTTCTAAAGTGCTGCGATGGCGAAAAGATAAGGGGCAACAAGGCGGTAGACGAAATTTCAATGACTTGCTTTGATAAATTTCATTTAAAAATGCTAAAGGAAGCAGATTATGCTTATATATATATTTTTTATAAGAGCACAAAAGGCTCCAATTTTATTACCACGAGAAAAAAATTATAAAATTAGGAATAAGATCCCAACCTAAACCCCATACAACTCACACAAAGAAAAGAAAAAGGGTTCCTATCCCAAAAAAGAAAAAATACAACTCACACCACACCCAAACCCCCAATAAAGAACATTATTAAGATAAATCCTTAATAGCTAAAGCTAACAAATCATCGGGAAATCTAAATAAAACTTTAGGAATCGAACAATTATACCCAAACTTAGCGGTCCAATGAGCCACAGAATTTCCTTCTCTTCAAACATGAGACCAAATCACATTCATACTCACAGTTAAAGTTTTAATTCTCTTCATCTGAATCAAAATACTCCAATGTACCTCATTAGCAAACTTGCAACACTTCTAGAGGATCAGAGAATCTATTTCAACAATGATATTATATATGCCCAGCCTCTTAGCAACCATAAGTCCAAAGACAACGACATCAGCTTCAGCAGTTAATGGTGAGCAAGGAACAGTCACTGCTGCAAACCAACAAAGAATGGATTTAACAAACACCACCCACACTAGCAGCATTCGGTTTCGAACAACCATCAGTATTTATCTTGAAATAAGGAGCATTTGGTTTACACCAATTAACTCAATTAAACTGCCTAACAGAATGATTGTGTGACACCATCTGTTGAATATAGCCAGACAACATATTTAAACCTTTACCTTTAAAATTAATGACTCAAACTTTTGCACAAGTAACCAAATATTAGACCCAATGTATTGCAAATATTGGGCTTGTCACTTTTAAAAATGGCATTATTTCAAGCTATCCATATAAACAACAAGACCACACAAGGAACAATATTAAAAAACACCTTACCAATATTCTTCCATTTGTTGAACAAATCAGAAATAGAATGGAAAGAATGATCCATTCTAAAATTAAGGAGTCTCTCATTAAGCATGTCCCAAATTTCAGTAATAAAACTGCAGTCACCAAAAATATGAGTAATAGATTCCTCTCTTTCCTTACAAAGGATGCAACGAGAATTGAGTCTTAAACCTTTCACCTTTAGAATATCATCAGTAGGAATGAGATTATTTAATACACGCCACATAAAGAAAGACATAGACGGTTTTAACCATACATTCCAAACTCAATCCAGATTCAAACCATTCGATATCGTGATAGCAGAAGCAAAGCTTTTCGTAATCGAATCATCTAACCTCTTTTTGATAATTTAGAACATATAGTTGTTTTGAAAATTAATAATATGAATTAGAAGTCATTAAAAATTTTTATAAAACGTGGGTTCAAGTTTAATCCTCGTTTAATATTAAGAAAAAAAAAAGTTATATAAACCGTACGATGAAATCACATTTTTGCTCCCTCTAAAAATCCTTATTTGTTAAATGAAGACGCTTCTTTTAAAATTTGTCCTAAAAATAATTAGTTGATTTGATTGGACTGTAATTAAATAAATATGTCAATAAAATAAGTTATTATGAAATTTCTTTAAATAAAATGGCATATTGCAGTTAGCTGACTAAAATTGCTGGAGAAAAAACACAATGGAGTTATAACATCTCATATAACTGTTGAAATTTTATTACAACACTCAATGGTCATTACAAAAAAATTAATTGATATCCCAATAGCTATAACAATATTTAAGGAATATTTATCTACTTAACACCCAATTTTTACATATGAATTAATTGTTATCTTTTCAGCATAGCTGGGTGGTTTGTAGGTAAGAATTAAATTATAGAAAGTTGATATGTTAATACATTGGATTTTAAAAGTGGTAGGTATCTAAATGTTGGTAAAAAATCACTATCCATGATCTTTTCTATATAAGCTATTAATCTCATTTCAATTTATAAGTGCATTTTTAAGAAAAATATCCAACTTGAAGATGAGGAGAGAAAAACCACTACAATAAAGTGCTTCTCTTTAAGCTGGTGTCGTACAGCTAAGTGCCAACTGAAAGGCCATTTAACCGCACCACTAATCCAGTATGGATTGTACCCTCTGTACAAAGTTGACTTCTTTGGTCTTCCCACTCCCTTTCCTGCAAATCCCCCATTTATGACAAAAAAATGCAAAACAAAAAAAATAATAATAAGGCATAATTGCAATACACTCACTCAAGCACACAAATACAAATTTTTATATTTAGTGATATGTCATTCAACATTTTAAAACTATTGATCAATCGTTCTGTTTGGTTAAATTATTATTTGCAAGTCATCTCAGCTTCAAAGTATTGTGATATAAAAGTCTATATGCGATATATTGATAGTTATAAAATACTCGGTGGATATGCCATTCAATATAAAAATATAAAATGATATTACAATGAAAAAAAAANTTAATTGGTATCTTTTCAGCATAGCTGGGTGGTTTGTAGGTAAGAATTAAATTTTAGATAGTTGATATGTTAATACATTGGATTTTAAAAGTGGTAGGTATCTAAATGTTGGTAAAAAATCACTATCCATGATGTTTTCTATATAAGCTATTAATCTCATTTCAATTTATAAGTGCATTTTAAGAAAAATATCCAACTTGAAGATGAGGAGAGAAAAACCACTATAATAAAGTGCTTCTCTTTAAGCTGGTGTCGTACAGCTAAGTGCCAACTGAAAGGCCATTTAACCGCACCACTAATCCAGTATGGATTGTACCCTCTGTACAAAGTTGACTTCTTTGGTCTTCCCACTCCCTTACCTGCAAATCCCCCATTTATGACAAAAAATGTAAAACAAAAATAATAGTAATAAGGCATAATTGCAATACACTCACTCACGCACACAAAAACAAATTTTTATATTTAGTGATATGTCATTCAACATTTTAAAACTATTGATAAATCGTTCTGTTTGGTTAAATTATTATTTGCAAGTCATCTCAGCTTCAAAGCATTGTGATATAAAAGTCTATATGCGATATATCAATAGTTATAAAATACTCGGTGGATATGCCATTCAATATAAAAATATAAAATGATATTACAATGAAAAAAAAAATTTGAATCACTTCGTTTTGAGTTGTAAACAGCAAGAATTACAGAGCAAGAGAGGAAGTGCATAAGTTAGGTAGAATTCCATTTTAAACCAAAGCATGATATACCTTCCACCATTTTTGACTTTAAAAAACTGAGCCAAAAAAAAAAAAAAGAAAACTTTATTATATATATATAAGAAGAGGCATGTGACATGTAATCATGTTGAGCATTTTGGAGAGCAGAACGGTGGGGCAGTAACTGGCAAGAGTAAATGCAAAGGAGGAAGGGAGCCAACCACAGATAGGAGCAAAAAGAAAAAAATTGATTTTGGGCAGATATGGAAAGCAGATCCATTCGTCTGCTTCAGCTTCTGCTTTTATTTGCATTCATTCACCTCATCATCTCCTCCACCGCTGATGATTCTTCATCGAGTAAATATTCTTCTATTTTTTGCTTTCTGTCCTGATCTGCTTCTCTATTTTTGATTATTTTTATTATTAGGGATAAGAAGAGTTATGAAAGGAGTAAAAGAGACGCGATTTCACAAAGAAACAGTTCAGGTAGTGGAACTTATTCTGCTTAAATCTCAAAGAGTCATAAACTGTTGACTCCTTATTTTNAATTTTTTGCTTTCTTTCCTGATCTGCTTCTCTATTTTTGATTATTTTTATTATTAGGGATGAGAAGAGTTATGAAAGGAGTAAAAGAGACGCGATTTCACAGAGAAACAGTTCAGGTAGTGGAACTTATTCTGCTTAAATCTCAAAGAGTCATAAACTGTTGACTCCTTATTTTGTCTTTTTTTTTTGGTTTATTTTGCTGAAAGTCTTAACTGTTATGTGAAAAAAATGAATTTTATTTTATTTTAGCAGTAGTTAGTAGCTTATCAGAATATAATCCTATTAAAATATACTCATGCTTGAATCATTGGCAGGGCCACATAATATTTCCATGGTTTTGCAATAGCTCTTATATCATATTACATATATACTTTGATGAATTATATAATTTGTAACTTAATAGATTGTAAGTTAAAGACAAAGCATTTTAATTTTCCTTTACCAAATATATATTCTCTAGTGCTGAAGTATAAATATTTAAATGGAAAGTTCACAATTTCCAAATGAAAATATTGAAAAGATAAATCATAGAAAAAGCAGTTTATAAGCGGCACAGAAATCAAGTAAAATTGTTTCTTATAGTTCTGGCAAATATACACAGGTCAGCAGTGAATTAAAAGAAGACGAAGAGAAAGTCAGCATAAATGACAGGGTATTAGATATCGAAGACTACCCAGGATCTGGAGCAAATAANCATACTTTGATGAATTATATAATTTGTAACTTGATAGATTGTAAGTTAAAGACAAAGCATTTTAATTTTCCTTTACCAAGTATATATTCTCTAATGCTGAAGTATAAATATTTAAATGCAAAGTTCACAATTTCCAAATGAAAATTTTGAAAAGAAAAATCATAGAAAAAGCAGTTCATAAGCTGCAAAGAAATCAAGTGAAGTTATTTCTTATAGTTCTGGCAAATATACACAGGTCAGTAGTGAATTAAAAGCAGACGAAGAGAAAGTCAGCATAAATGACAGGGTATTAGATATCGAAGACTACCCAGGATCTGGAGCAAATAATCGCCATAGTCCGCCTACAGATGGGAACTAGAAGATCCATATTTGGCCTGCTGAGATGCTGAGATGGATAGAACTGTAAAAAGTGGCTTTCAGAGGACCTTAGAGAAAAAGTGAAGCTATGCTGTTGTTCTGTGTTTTGGTTTTCTAGAAATATAGAGCTCAGTGTTACTTGAATTATGTCTTGAATTTCAATTTATGATGAAAATTTGGGACTGTCAATGAAGTTCATAAAATTTGCTGAAGATTGACTTCTTGCATTTATCGGAAGGGATTTCTTATTGCTAATGTTATTTCTTTTCGAATGTTCTGTAAAAATTAATAAGCTTGTCTTTTAATTTAAAGAGAGTTTTTAAATGTAAAGTTAGTAGTTCAAGAAGTTAAAAATAAAATTAAGGTGATGAGTGGAACAATGTACTCGAAGAATACCTTGAATTTGGCTAGTTTAATACTGATTCAAGTTATTAATTATACAAATTAGAACTCTTATTAAAAATTGGAAGCCTAAATTAATTATCCCTGGACATGTTCTTAACCCAGAACATGTTCTTATTTATATTCAAGAGTACACTTGCTTCTTTTTCAACAAGTAGTACTTGATATTAAATATGTAATGATAGCTCATATAAAATTTAGATAAATTTAGCTAAATACAATTTATTTCGTTATTTATTTATTAATAATATTTTATATAATTATTTATTTAGAGAGATTTCAAATTCTTATCTTACATTTTGCAACTTTAATTATCATTCAACACTTTCTAGTTATGTCGGCTTAAGTATTTTCTACTTGTCCAAGATAACTTGCCATGAGTGATGTTACACTAATGTTGAAGTTCATGTGAGTGTGCATCTATAAAATATGACTAATGGTTCAATTTAGATGAGAAAAACTTTTAATAACCCTAAAAATTAATGTATCTTAAGTAACTTCTCTCTTCTTAAACCTACCGTAAAAACTAATGTTACACTAATGTTTTAAGCTTGCTTGAATCTCCATTCATGAAAATTTAATGTCATATTGAGATAATTATCAAACTATTAATGATATATTTATTATGAACAATTTTAAAGCTATCTATAAAAAAAAAAAGTTAGAAATAGAAGAGGAAGAAAGCTTGATTAATATTATATTATATTTTATTTAGAACATAATATTATAAATAAGATCAATCATATTATATTTTAATAAGTCTTCTATGATCATTAATATAGGCCTCATTGTTGAACTCATGAATTTTCCTTGTAAGAATGTTAGTTATAACATAAAGAAAACTAGTTATGGGAGTTTCCCCATTGGATCTACCATACTTAGCCTTGGAGATAGAAGGAAGAGAGGGATAATAGTCACTTTATCAGGTGAGACATTTTCTAAAGCAAGGAGAATTCAGGGAAGATCTAAAGAAAGAGATTGAGCTGACATATGTTTAATCTGAAATTAGGATGCCACTCCAATCATACATGCATTATCTAATGTATAAGATTCATTAAGCACATTAGGAGTAATCTCACCAATCTTAATAGAGGATTCAACACTGCTAAAAGATTTTTCAGTTAATATCTGAAGCAGGAGGGGTTATGAATAATATAAGGAAGTAGCATGCCAGATTGAGGAGGTTTTCTTTTACTTCTATGAGATCTCAAAGCTTGTCTATTCTTGCTTTTACTCCTCCATTGAATGTAAGAAAAAATGGGGGCTTGTTTGAAATTAAGGGATTTGGGGAAAGTAGATAATCATGAGCAGATGTGAAGCAAACAATACAAGACTCAGGTTTCCATTCATAAATAATAGGAAGAATAATATTTTGACCTTTAACATACTGGGTAATAGTATCTAAAATGATAAGAGTTGATATTGATCTACATAGTAACCCTAGTAAGGGTGAGGCGTGAGCCCTTTGCTGTGAGAGGGTCAACATCCAAAGGAACCCCTATTTTGCTAACGATTTTGCGGATAACATTTTTAGGACCAACAAACCAAAAATGATTAGAAATAATCACTCTGATTAAAACTTTTTTGATGTCTTATTTACTAGCTTAAAGTCATGAATTCAATTCTTAAAGATGAAAGGTCTATAGTTAATGAACCATGAACCTCTCATCAAAACCAACTCAAACTCTTCAACACAATTAAACTTGTAAATAAAAAAAAAAACCTTTCATAAGAGATATAAGATCAAAAGTACCTCAAAGCTTTCAGATATTACTAATGTATCTAAAAATGTTTTTATATAAGAGATGTTTACCCAACACGCAGCCCACCAAAGCATGATTCCATCCCTTTGAACCTTCTTTAATCTCTTCGTCTGAAAATAAACTCTATCCTCTACACATGGTACGTAGGAGTGACTAAAGTTTGAAGAATCCAAACCAAGCAAAGAATGTGAAGAGAAAGAAGGGAGAGGAGGAAAATATGGGATGTCCATGAGAAGATAAAGGGCAAGGCCCCTGAGCCAAATGAGAATCCCAGATGGTAGCATGAGGGGTGACGACTATGGTTTCACCAAGAATAAAAAATTAGCGAAATGAGAAACTTGAAAACCCTAGCATAGCTTAAAGGCATTTGAAAACTCATGAAAAAATGAGATGTTGAAATTTCAAATATCAATGCTCAAAGGGAAATTAATAAATAACTATACTTTGCAAAAATTTGAAACTTGAATTTAAAAAAGTTGAAGCTTAAGTTATTACCATGAAAATTGATCTACCTAAGTTAAGCTCACAGCTCCTGTGTGCACAAGTGAAGTTGCGAAGGTTGCCCACATCCACTAGAATGAGCAGCACTAACGCCACAACTGATGTGGCCAGACCCAAGAAAAGTCCACCCTGCAAGTTGTTGGATATGGAGCATGTTCCTGCCTGCCTCCCTTTTCGCATCGCGCCTCACGCCAAACTTTGTAAAGCTTCCCGACTCCCGCTCTTTCTCCGCGTCGCACTTCACACGGAATTGCGGGAAGCTTCCGGTGTGAAGCTTCCCACCTCCCTGCTTACCTAAAATAAGCCTTTTAGTTTATTCTAAAGAAGAAGCAATTAGTCTGCTAAATGTCATCCCAATCACTCCTCTTTGGCTGATGTGTGCAAGAGAAAAGGACTGAATGTTGATTATAAAGGGAGATCACATGACAGAAACTCAAACAGAAGAAGATCAAAATCAAAGTCCGGTCAACAAGCAACCTGCTAGATTTGTGACGAAGCTGGTCACATAAAAAGGAACTGCATGAATCCAAATAAGAAGGAGAATGATAGTGCTAATGTTGTAACTGAAGAAATAATAATGCACTACTGCTGGCAGTTCACAGTTCTGTTGATGACTGGTGTCGGTCGCCATGTGGCTGGGTGGGGTTTAATTTAGCGCAATATAATGTTTAGAAATTATGTATTTTAATTTAAAGAAAATGGGGTCAAACTGATCTCATTGATTCCTACAGTTTGGATAATCGAGCTAACCACGAGTATTGTACCACCCTGAAAGGTAATACACTGCTTGATAATAAGCTCAATTAAATAAACTATAACAATAAATGACTTCCGTTTGATCGGCAAGTTTGCATGATGACCGACAGATTCCCTTATTTGATATGGGAGTCAAATAGGGTTTATTTTAAGTCTGGGTTCTTTTAAGTTCCTTATAAGGGCAAGCCCCTATAGTTAATTATAACTTAAGCGACGGATCACCTAGGAAAACTCTCGATAAAAATCAGGAACCTTTTATTTTCATGAGTTCAAAAGGAAAGGGTTTTCAACGAACATGATTGTGAAATTTTCAATAGGGATTAGTTCAAAGGTGAAAGATTTGTTTTAATAACAAATGAAGAAAAGTAGAGGAGATTAAAGATCCAGAATAGGTGTTTGGCTCAATTTAGGATGATATTAATTTAAGTTAACTCTTGCCAGCTTTATTAATTAGGACTTAGATTTGTGTAATAATGATCTACACAAAAAGCCTTAGAAAGATAGGAGGTTTTACGTCGAGTGACTACCTCAGAATCCTAAAATAANTTGGTTTATTTTGCTGAAAGTCTTAACTGTTATGTGAAAAAATGAATTTTATTTTATTTTAGCAGTGGTTAGTAGCTTATCAGAATACAATCCTATTAAAATATACTCAAGCTTGAATCATTGGCAGGGCCACATAATATTTCCATGGTTTTGCAATAGCTCTTATATTATATTACATATATACTTTGATGAATTATATAATTTGTAACTTGATAGATTGTAAGTTAAAAGACAAAGCATTTTAATTTTCCTTTACCAAATATATATTCTCTAATGCTGAAGTATAAATATTTAAATGGAAAGTTCACAATTTCCAAATGAAAATTTTGAAAAGATAAATCATAGAAAAAGCAGTTTATAAGTGGCACAGAAATCAAGTAAAATTGTTTCTTATTGTTCTGTCAAATATACACAGGTCAGCAGTGAATTAAAAGAAGACGAACAGAAAGTCAGCATAAATGACAGGGTATTAGATATCGAAGACTACCCAGGATCTGGAGCAAATAATCGCCATAGTCCGCCTACAGATGGGAACTAGAAGATCCATATTTGGCCTGCTGAGATGCTGAGATGGATAGAACTGTAAAAAGTGGCTTTCAGAGGACCTTAGAGAAAAAGTGAAGCTATGCTGTTGTTCTGTGTTTTGGTTTTCTAGAAATATAGAGCTCAGTGTTACTTGGATTATGTCTTGAATTTCAATTTATGATGAAAATTTGGGACTGTCAATGAAGTTTATAAAATTTGCTGAAGATTGACTTCTTGCATTTATCGGAAGGGATTTCTTATTGCTAATGTTATTTCTTTTCGAGTGTTCTGTAAAAATTAATAAGCTTGTCTTCTAATTTAAAGATAGTTTTTTTTATGTAGAGTTAGTGGTTCAAAAAGTTAAAAATAAAATTAAGGCTATGAGTGGATCAATGTATTTGAAGAAAACCTTGAATTTGACTGGTTTAATACTGATTCAAGTTATTAATTATACAAATTAGAACTCTTATTAAAAATTGGAAGCCTAAATGAATTAACCCTGGACATGTTCCCTGAACATGTTCTTATTTATATTCAAGAGTACAATTGTTTCTTTTTCAACAAGTAGTACTTGATATTAAATGTAATGATAGCTCATATAAAATTTAGATAAATTTAGCTAAATACAATTTATTTAGTTATTTATTTATTAATAATATTTTATATAATTATTTATTTAGAGAGATTTCAAATTCTTATCTTTTATTTTGCAACTTTAATTATCGTTCAATACTTTCTAGTTATGTCGGTTTAAGTATTTTCTACTTGTCCAAGATAACTTGCCATGAGTGATGTTACACTAATGTTGAAGCTCATGTGAGTGTGCATCTATAAAATATGACTAATGGTTCAATTTAGATGAGAAAGACTTTTAATAACCCTAAAAAATAATGTACCTTACGTAACTTCTCTCCTCTTAAACCTGTACCATTAAGAACTCTTAATCGACCTCTATAAGTAAGCACTCCCAGAAGATCCACCTCTAGCTTAAGTCACCTCTAAGAAGAAATCTAGTTAATCAATGCATCATACTTTTTTTTAGCTTTCTAAGGTTCTTAAATCCTCTGTTTTAAGGTAGCATAAGCAGTTATATAAGAAATCACTCAAATGTTCACACCAATTAATCTGATCACAGCTTGCTCGAATCTCCATTTATAAAAATTTAATGTCACGTTGAGATAATTATCAAACTATTAATGATATCTTTATTAAGAACAATCTTAAAGCTATCTATAAAAAAATAATCAGAAATGGAAGAGGAAGAAAGCTTAACTTATGATAGACAAGTAAGATCAATCTTATTTTATTTTAATAAGTCTTCTATGATCATTAATATAGGCCTCAATGTTGAACTCATGAATATTCCATGTAAGAATGTTAGTTATAACATAAAGAAAACTAGTTATGGGAGTTTCCCCATTGGATCTACCATACTTAGCCTTGGAGATAGAAGGAAGAGAGGGATAATAGTCACTTTATCAGGTGAGACATTTTCTAAAGCAAGGAGAATTCAGAGATGATCTGAAGAAAGAGATTGAACTGACATATGTTTTACCTAAAATTAGGATGCCAGTCCAATCATACATGCATGATCTATTGTATAAGATTCATTAAGCGCATTAGGAGTAATCTCACCAATTTTAATAAAGGATTCAACTTGCTAAAATTTTTTTTCATTTAATATCCGAAGCGGAAAAGGGGTTATGAATAAGATAAGGGGGTAGTAGGCCAGATTGATGAGGTTTGCTTTTACTTCTATGAGATCTCAAATCTTGTCTATTTCTGCTTTTACTCCTCCATTGAATGTAGGAAAAATGGGGGCTTGTTTGAAATTAGGGGATTTGGGGAAAGTTTTATGATCATGAATAGATGTGAAGTAAATTATACAGGACTCATGTTTCCATTCATAAATAATAGGAAGAATAATATTTTGACCTTTAACATCTTGGGTAATGATATCTAGAATGATAAGAGTTGATATTGATCTAAATATTAACCCTACTAAGGGTAAGGTGTGAGCCCTTCGCTGTGAGAGGGTCAACATCCAAAGGAACCCTATTTTGCTAGTGATTTTTGGGATACCTTTTTTAGACCAACAACACAAAAATGATTAGAAATAATCACTCCGATCAAGACTTCTTTGAAGTCTTCTTCACTGGCTAAAAGTCATGAATTCAATTCTTAAAGATGAAAGGTCTATAGTTAATGAACCATGAACCTCTCATCAAAACTAACTCATACTCTTCAACACAATTAAACCTGTAAATAAAAAAAAACCTTCCATAAGAGATATTAGATCGAAAGTACCTCCAAGATTTTAGATATTACTAAGGTATTTAAAAAAAAATTATATAAGAGATGTTTACCCAACACGTAGCCCACCAAAAGCATGATTCCATAACTTAGAACCTTCTTTAATCTCTTCATCTGAAAATAGAACTCTATCCTCTACACATTGTACGTAAGAGTGACTATAGCTTGAAGAATCCAATCCAAGCAAAGAATGTGAAGAGAAAGAAGGGAGAGGAGGAAAATATGGGATGTCCATGAGAAGATAAAGGGCAAGGCCCCTTGGCCAATTGAGAATCCCAGATGGTAGAATGAGGGATGACGACTATGGTTTCACTAAGAATAAAAAATTAGGGAAATGAGAAACTTTAAAACCCCAGCATAGCTTAAAGGCATTTGAAAACTCATGAAAAAATGAAATATTGAAATGTCATATATCAATGCTCAAAGGGAAATTAATAAATAACTATACTTTGCCAAAATATGAAACTTGAATTTAATCAAGTTGAAGCTCAAGTTATTGCCATGAAAATTGATCTAGCCAAGCTAAAGCTCACAGCTCCTGTGTGCACAAGTGAAGTGGAGAAGGTGCAAGGAAAAAGGACAAGGAAAAGTTCTTTACTTGTCTTTCTTCCATTCGGTTTTCAGGCAAGACAAGAAACCTTGTTTCTATTGATAATTTCTCCTCTTCACGTGGCTTCGGTGGAAAGAGAGAGGAGAAAGAAAGGTGAGTAGAGAGAGGAAGAGAGAGATCTTTCTTGTAAATGACGAGACGCTCGACGAGTGTAATTTTCAAGTTAATAAGATCCTCTGCAACTCCGTGGATGAAGGAAAATTTGTTGAACCACGTAAATCTGTGTGCCTGTTTTTTTTTTGGGAATTTTTCTCGTTTCAATTTGTTGCTTTATTTTTGTCATTTTTCACAACAACAGGTATCAAAGCCTTGGTTTGGATCTAAGGAATAATGATGGGCAGAGACGATGTGATGACATCAAGGATCGAGAAGTTTAATGGCACGAATTTTAGTTGTTGGAGGATGCAAATAGAAGACTACCTCTTTGGGAAGAAACTTCATCTTCTGTTACTGAGAAAGAAGCCAGAAAAGATGGACAAGGTAGAATATTTTATATGTTGGATCGACGGGTTATAAGAGTTATTCGATTAACCATATCAAGATTTGTTGCCTACAACGTCATCAAGGAGATGACTACTACATATCTCATGGCGGCTTTATCATATATGTATGAAAAGCCATCAGAGGATAACAATGTGTACTTGATGTAAAAGTTATTCAACCTAAAGATAGCGGAAGACCTGTCTGTTGCTCAACACCTGAATAATTTCAATACTATCACAATTCAATTATCCTCTGTTGAAATTGACTTTCATGATAAGATACATGCGTTGATATTATTGGCTTCATTTCCAAATAACTGGTAAGACATGAGGATGACAGTTAACAGTTTTGTAGGTAAATCTAAACTAAAATATGATGATATTCGTGATTTGATTTTGGTTAAAGAGACGCTCAGGAAATCTTTGACGAGACATCGGGTTTGAGTTTAGCACTGAATATTGATTCCAGAGGGAGATCACGGGACAGGAACTCAAATAGAAGAATATCAAAATCAAAGTCAAGATCAAAACCTACTCAGCAGACAACCTTCTGGAATTGTGGCAAAGCTGACCACATAAAAAGGAACTACAGGAATCCTAAGAAGAAGGGGAATGATAGCGCTAATATTGTAACTGAATAAATACAGGATGCACTGTTGCTGACAGTTCACAGTTCTATTGATGACTGGATATTAGATTCATGGGCTTCCTTCTATACATCTTCCCACTGAGACTTAATGCGGAATTATGTTGCATGTGACTTTGGGAAGGTAAATCTGGCTGATAGAAAAGCTCTAAACGTGGTGAGGATAGGAGACATTAATATTGCACTCTCTAACAAGAGAAAATGGACTTTGCAAAATGTCAGACACATTTCTGAGTTGAAGAAAAACTTTATTTGTGTTGGGCAGCTCAATGAGGGTGGTCATTCAATAGTGTTCTCAGATAGCACCTGGAAGGTTATCAAAGGAGCATTAGTACTAGCTCAATATAAAAAAAAACTGACACATTATATATGACAACAGGTTTACTCAAGACTGTTGATACTACGGTTGCAAAGGGCATGATAGATCTGTGGCGTTCCAGGCTTGGTCACATGAGTCAGAGCTGTGAAGAAATCTTGCAAGATGAAAATTGAGCAAGTGGGAGTTGCCCATGCAGGAGGAGACGGATTTCTAGCCAGGGAATCAGACTTCAGAGCTGACAAAACTTCCACCAGAGAAGAAGGCATTGCACAACAAGTGGGTGTACCGAGTGAAGACTATGTTTGATGGTAGTAAAAGGTACAAGGCTGGACTTGTTGAAAAAGGCTTTCAGCTGAGACAAGATATTGTCCATGCAGTGGAAGTTGCAAGCAGTACATGAGTAACCCAGGAAAGAACTTGGAGGTAGGAGGCTGTGTTGATGCTGATATGTAGACTGAGGGTGTTACTCTTTAAAAACTGAAGTTTTGCTCGACTTCAGCTGGTCTTCTGGCATGAAGACAAAGGTTTTGAGTTGCAGAGGTGGAGAATATCGTATTTGAAGAAAATGATCGGTACAGTCAGCAGATGATGCAGTTAGTAGATGGTGCAGTCAGTGTCTCTGTCTCCAAATGAGAGAATTCTTGGATATGGAGCCTGTTTCGGCCTGCCTCCCTCTTCATGTCACGCCTCACGTGGAACTGCATAATGTTTCCATCTTCTCGCTCTTTCTTCGCGTCGCGCTTCATGCAGAACTGTGGGAAGCTTTCTGCGTGACGCTTCTCGCCTCCCTGCTTAATAAAATAAGCCTTTTAGCTTATTATAAATAAGAAACAATTAGCTTGCTAAAAGTCATCCCAATCAATCCTCTTTGACTGATGTGTGCAAGGGAAAAGAACAAGGAAAAGCTTCTTACTTGTCTTTCTTCCCTTCGGTTTTCAGGCAAGAAAAGAAACAATCTTTCGTTAATTTCTCCTCCTCACGTGGTTTTGGCGGAAAGAGAGAGGAGAGAGAGAGAGGAAGATAGAGGTCTTTCTTGTAAACATCGAGGCGCTCGACAGGTGAAATCCTCAAGTTAACAAAATCCTCTGCAATTCCGCGGACGAAGACAAATTTGTCGAATCATGTAAATCTATATGTCTGTTATTTTCTTTGCGAATTTTTCTCGTTCCAATTTTTCATTTTATTACCGTCGTTTTTCACAACACAAGTGTCTAATGAACAAATATTATGTGGTGACCACACGTTCACACGCCATGTGATATACTATAGCGTGGCCGTATCAGACCATCATCTGGACATGCGATCGTAATATTTTCTCATGTCCGAGGACCCTAAAACTCTAATTACTATTAAAAAATGAATAATACACTATATTATTATGATGATTATTTTTTTGAAAGGCACTATATCATTATTTAAGGACGCCGACGCCAAGTGGGGGGAAGGCGGCTACTTGGAAAAAATTTTGTGAGGTGCAGAAGTAGTCTTTTAAGTTATTTTTTATAGCAGCTGGTTGGGATTAGGACTAAACGCCTGATTAGATACCACACATAATATATGAATACTTTTATTAATAATGCATATAAGTAACTTTTAACTGTTCATAAATGATCCCGATGAGCGTAATAATAAAAAATAAATTTCAGATGCCAAATACGTCCGTGTATTAACATCGTTGTCCGTGCATATATTCTGTTATTATTTTCTCCATATTTTTTCAGAGAGCCTTTATGTGGCACTGTTTTTATCTTTTATTTATTTATTTAGCAACTGGGCAGGCACCTTTTGTCAAAATCTTTTGTCCTAATATGGCAGAGATGAGCTGCAATTAAAGAAGGAATAGCCTTCAATGCACGTCAACTTTTTTTTTTTCTTGACCAAATTTAATACCAATTCAAGCTCCTAACGATTAGATCAAAATGGGCGGCGTCACATCAAGTTTCGCGACATGAAAAAAAATATATATTTTTGATTCAATTTTTTTAAATTCTATAATTATTAAATATGCGAAAGGATAAATATACTTTAAATTTTATATAATAAATCATGTATTATTGTTACTTAAAATTAAAATAATTATTTATCATATTAATTTTGTTTAAAGGTGAGTCATGATAATCTTATCCAAAATTCTCTAAAAAATACCTTAGTTAGGTCTTGCAAGTGATAAAACCAACAAACTCAGCATGTGAAAGCCAAATTGGTTATCAAATCAAAAGAAGAAAATATTCACGGATCAATGAATTAATAGGGGTCATAAAGTTGCAAATGAAGAAGCAAGTGTATGTTTGAGAAATTTGTTTTGTTGTTGTTGTTTCTGATGAGAAATATTGTTCAGTCATTATATATGTAATAAATTGAAATAAGTACAGTTTTTAGAATATTCATAAATAAATAACAGAAAAATGTCATACTACCAAAAAAACTGACAGTCCGGTCCAAAATACTTTAATAAATAAAAAAAGAATAAATTAATTGAAGCAAATTACTACAATAATGAGGACAATAACGGTAATCAACAAGTCTAGAATAATGTTTGTCTTAAAATCCTGATGACAAAGTCTTTAGAACAAGCTCCTCTTCATCCCTACATCTCTCCTCGACTGATCACAATCTGGAGGGTTCTCGCCTGTGTCATCAACCGACTAAAGAAGTCACAATATGTAAGAGTCATGTTTTTGGGACAAGAATAGAATCTTCTCTCGTAGTTGTCTTCCCTTTTGGACCTATACTAAACACACTTGTCGCCACAATAGTATAGCAAAACTTTCGAAGTGCCTGATGATCTTAAGCTCATATTTCCTATTATAATAATACATAAATACTTTAATTAAAAAAAATTAGTAGATACAACATTTCAGATATTTTAAAAAAATATAAGCAGTCTTATAATTAAAAATTAAAATTTATCGGTACACAAAAAAGAAGTGTATAATACAGATTGGTGCAAATATTTTGAAAAAAAATACATCCAGAGAATACATAGAGACAAAATATGCATAACTACAAATAACTAGGTGATGTTATATAAGTAGAGTCGTTGCATTCACCATTCGCCAACGCATCAGTAATATCTTCTCTTAACTTTAACATCTCCTCAACATCTTCTCCCTCAAAAGTGTTGTATTCGTTTGTCCAAAGTCCTCGCCTTGCATCGAAGGTCCGACTTGATGTTGGTTAGCTTCCTCAGACATGCATGTAGGATAATCATCTATGACCTTGAAATCGATATTATCTCGGGATGGATTCCCCCGTATAAAATTATGGAGTGCACTCATTGCAACAACTATCTTCACATATTTTTTTATAGAATATGCAAGCCTATCTCAGAGTATGACCCACTTTTTCTTCCGTACACCAAATGCTCACTCGATAACACCGCGTAATGTAGAGTGTCTTTTGTTGAAGAGCTCATTCCTCCCCTAATCACTTGGTTGTTACGCTCAAAGTCAAGGAGGAGATATCTCGTGTCAGGAAATGACTTCAAAAAATCATGTTGCAATGGATATCCCGAATCAACAAGATAATACTTTTCTGAATAATTACAACATTAGTGGATTTGTTCAAAGGAAAATATAACAATGAAGGATTAGTTTGATGCACCAACCTTGTTAAGGCATCAGGAATTTGTATTCGGGTTTGAATATTATGATGTCGTGTGTACTCTCTTCTAACAAGCTGTCACAAATGTAAAACATGTTGAAATCACATATTGTTAATATATTATGTGTAGCAGCTCCGCATCTGCCGATATAGGCTATCTTTTTCTCATTGCCCGCACGTGCGTTAACATACGTTACATCCTTTGCTCTGATGCGGTCCTTATTATAAAAAAATGGCATATATGCTATTTATAAATTTTGTTTACTTTAATGAACTATGAAGGAAGAGTGAGATTAATAACTTGAAAAGAGGCTTGTACCTTGGATCAATATGAATTTCCTGAGGTGTTTGAGCAAAAAATGGGTCCAGTGGTTTGATGATGTCTGTAACCATTTTAACCAAAGAGTTAGATCCAATGTGGAAATACTTGCTAATCATTTCCGTGGAGTAATGGAAACACCACAATATTTGAAGAGCGTGTTAGCTTGAACTTCTTGGGATGTAAATCACAAAGATCCATGCATACAATTATTTGATTGTAATTCATCTAATAAATCACAGAACATAACTTTTGACATCCAAGACATTATGTGAATATGAAATGGATGAGCTTCTAGTAGTTCACCAATCAATTTGTCACCCACAAATGACAATGAGACACAAGGTGTCTTACAAATATGTCTTTGATAGTACTCGTAAATCAGACAAACTTTATTGGTAATGACTATCACTTGCTCTAATATCTCTATAATCTTCTTTTCATTCGGTGGGTCCGTTTGACAGAAAGAATAATGTCAAGCTCATCTCAAAAAAACATGTTATTCTCAGTGCAGGTAAATGCTTAACTTGTGCAAAATGAAAATAGTTAAACTACAGAAATCCACTAATAATAAAATATCAAAAAAGGTAAAAGCAAGTCATAGTTTGTAATAGAAAAGTCAACTACTACAAATAGTTACCCTACTTTAGTTGCCAAAAGTAAAAAAATGTGCATGTCATCTAACTAGTCTGACTCTAAATAATAATGGAGGTAAGGAATCCTTCATTTAGGGACTATTGTTTCGATCCTCTAGAAGTTTTTAAGGCAGATAAGTAGAGAGGCATCATAAAAAAATTTTTTGATTGAGTTGAGTAGCTTGATAATATCTGTCATTATTGAGTATACATGGAGAGTAATGCAGACACTTGAAGTAATACTGGTGCAGCATGACACCAACTGTGTATATGTTGGGATAAATGAGCTACCACAACTTTACTTTTTCTTTTCTCTTTTAGTCTCGAGGATGCATGTTTCTTTGAGTGACTGGACTCCCCCTGTTCTCTTTCATCCACTTATTCCTCATAGACTTCATTGGAATGAGCACATTATGGCTCATCCAAATTAGTGGCGAGCTCTTATGTTGTAGCCTTGATGTTGACCCATGTTGCTACAACACAAAGGAACATAGTATCTAGCTTCTCCTCTAGTGTCGGATCAATGTCGGCAAGTCTGAATTTCCTTACATTTGCTAAAACCTACAATTGATAAACTTGATTTCGAAGATGCAAAATTTCAAAGCAAGCAATATTGAATCTAAGATGTTAGACTTGTTGAAATCTTCTCTTGCCACCACTCCTCAAGTGCATCAACTATTTTTTTGATATGGTCCCATCCTAAACCAGTGGCCCCTCTCTTTAGCTCCTTCCACAACTTCCAGTCTTTCTTAAGTTGATCTCATTTTATTTCCAGCTTGGTTTTATCGTACAGTCTACTGATTCTTTCTTGAAAGAGTTTCATCATTTTTTATCAGCCTTCCTTATTAAAATGGGTGGTTGGTTTATTGTCATTTTCTACATCTCCCAAACACAAGTCGTAGAATATTATCTTCATCTCTCTATCCCAAATAGCAGATATCTCACATTCATTTTATTTACACATCTGATATCCAAGTTAAAAAAAGAAATGCATCAACATAATTTGACTTGTAAAACAAAAATACATGAATCTAAAATAAGAATATGACAAATAAAAAGAAAAATTAGAGCTCAGAATAATTTTGTAAATATCAAAAATAGCTCCATACAAGAACACCAATTGTGTTATCCAGACATAAAGACCAATCAATATCCTTGTTAAATTAGAATGGTCATTTTATTTTCATATTCACTATTGGTTATTGGTTGAGCCTTTTATTCTATTTTTTCCATCATTGCTCTACTAAATATTTCACAAGAAATGTGAAATGTGCCCATCAAATCACATTCTAAAGGCATCACTTTAAACAATAACTAAGTAACCAATGGGTCCACAAAACATCAGTAGTAATAAGATTATATAAATCTCGAGAATCATTTCTGATAAGTTAACATAATCCACTCCACCTTAGCATATCTTTATAAAAAAATATATAAGCTTTGGTTTTTAGTTTTTATTTGATAAATTTTGCTTGTTGGATTGCTTGTTCTTGCCTCCTCATCAGTGTGGAGTAACATTTTGAGGGGAGAATGATAAGCACCGCTTCCATTTGTTAGTTTTCTTATTATGTGAATTTTATAAAAAAAATTGCACATGTTTTGCTACACATTTGAAGTTTACAAAATGGATAAGTTAGCAACATTTTTATATTCCATGATCCATCAGTAGAAGCAATGAAATGAAATATATATGAGCATTGTTCATTTGTTCCTTTCACAATTTTTTTGTACTTTTTTTGCATATTCATGCACTAATGTGAACCCTCATATTACATATCAGATAAGATACTCATAACCAATTTTTTGTTTTTATCACGTTATCAAAATCAGGTCTTCGAGACAATAATTAGAGCTCAATGAGATCTCTTAACTAAAGAAGACTTTATCCAAAATCACTATTTTTCCAAATTGAATAAGCACTTGAATGTGTTCTCTGGTGGCTGATATTATCNTAGTGCATCGTCCAAAGAATCTTCGTAAAATAGAACAAAAAGGGTTTAAGTTGCGTTATGTGATCTTTGTGATTAAGATTTTGATTAATTCTTGAATTTCTTCATCAATTTTAGGGTTGAAATATTTTAGGTTGTTTGCATCTTGTTGTCGAATTTTAAGTGTTTTATTTTAGTTAATTTTGTTCACTTGTTATTACTTATGTGAAGTTGACAACTTCGAAACTGACTTAACCTCAAAGCCATGTTTTAAAGCTTTGTTGTATTTGTTTTCGTTTACGTTTAAGTTTTAATGTGTTTTATGTAAATTTTACCCCTCCC
>JXCR01147333.1:251317-263395 GCA_002079205.1 Phalaenopsis hybrid cultivar
GGGGTCGTTCGGATCATTTTTTCTGCGATCGAGTCAAAAAAATGTGTCAAATTTAATTTTCGTCAAAATTTTGGTTCGCGATCGACCGTTTTGAAAATTGATCACGGGCCAATTAAATTGATTTAGATTCATTTGAAATTAGATCTAGACATGCTGAATTTGAAATTAAGGTATTTGATTAGTCGTGGAGCTCAATTTGGAGATTTTGGTCAAAGTGAGTGATTTTGGTCAAATTAAACTCAATGGTTGGTCAAGAATTGATTTTAGGAATGATTGAGATGATTTTGGAGAATTTGAGAATTTTTTTTGTGCATAAGTGGCATTTTGGTAATTTTGGTCGTCTTTGGTCAAAGTTGTCAAAAGGTTGATTTAAAGGCTCGAGGTGGTTCAAGATGAAATTTAGAGTCAAACGACAGTGTTCGGGGTCATTTTCGATCAATATGAACGATTTTATGATCCTCGAAACATTTTTTAATTATTCGTTATTTTGGTGTCGAAGTGTCAAAAAGTTATCCGGAAATATGACAATATTACAGTCAAAATTCTCAGGAAGAAATACGGAATGATTTGGTGTGATTTTTAGGATTTATTGGTGACTCTGAGAGATTTTGGAAAATTTGACATCTTGGGGGTCCAGAGGCATTTTGATAATTTTTGGGAAAATTGGGTATTTTTGCAATTTTTTGGTATTAAATGGTCTAAATGATAATATCAAATGGTTTGAAGTTTGGGGAATTTTGAAAAATTAGAATATTCAAGTGAGATATTTTAGGGTAAACTGTGTTCAAATAATTTTAGTCTGCCCCATGGGTGCATTGACTGCAACATTGTGATATAAAAATGCAATATTTATGATGATCATGACGATTATGAATGATGATGTAATGTATTGGAGTCAAAAAAAAGTGTAGAGTAGTGCAAGACTTTCTTGTGGTCCAAAGGTTCTATAGGAATTCTCATCAAGGTTCCCTTATATAATGTCTAATCTTTGTATTAAAAAAATTATTGATCACATATAGAACCAACATAGAGAACAAAGATTTGTTGAAATGTCTAAGAAGAAAGTGGGACCATTTCTAAGATGCTAAGATAGTCATTAGGAAATTCCTAAGGTTAGATCTTAGTCACTAAAGGAAAAACCCAAAACCCTCACCCAAAAGTGAGGTCAACAACTGGATATTGGATTCAAGAACTTCCTTCCATACACATTCCCACTGAGAGTTAATACGGAATTATGCTGCATGTGACTTTGGGAAGGTAAATCTGGCTGGTGGAAAAGCTCTAAACGTGGTGAGGATGAGAGAAGTTGATATTGCACTCCCTAACAAGAGAAAATGGACTTTGCAAAAGGTCAGACACATTCCTGAGTTGAAGAAAAACTTCATTTGTGTTGGGCAGCTCAATGAGGGTGGTCATTCAATGGTGTTCTCAGATAGCACCTGGAAGGTTACCAAAGGAGCATTTGTACTAACTCAAGGTAAGAAAACTGACACACTATATATGACTACAGGTCTACTCAACACTATTGGTACTACAGTTTCAGAGAGCACGATAAATCTGTGGCATTGCAGGCTTGGTCACATGAGTCAGAGCTGTGAAGAAATCTTGCAAGATGAAAATTTGAACAAGTGGGAGCTGCCCATGAAGGAGGAGACAAATTCTCTGCCAGGGAATGAGGCATTGCACAACAAGTGGTGTACCGAGCAAAGACTGTGTTTGATGGTAGTAAAAAGTACAAGACTGGACTTGTTGAAAAAGGCTTTCAGCTGTGACAAGATATTGGTCATGCAGTGGGAGTTGCAAGCAGTAAATGAGTAACCCAGAAAAGAACTTGGAGGTAGGAGGTTGTGTTGATGTTGATATGTAGACTGATGATGTTACTCTTGAAAACCTGAAGTTTTCCTCGACTTCAGCTGGTCTTCTGGCATGAAGACAGAGGCTTTGAGTTACAGAAGTGGAGGATATCATGTTTGGAGAAAAGGGTTTGTACAGTCAGCAAATGATGCAACCAGTAGGTGGTGCAGTCAGTGTCTCAGTCTCCAAATGAGAGAATTCTTGGATATGGAGCCTGTTTTCTTCTGCCTCCCTCTCTGTGTCACGCCTCACGCGAAACCACATAATGTTTCCCGTCTCCTGCTCTTTCTCTGCGCTGCACCTCACGCGGAACCGCAGGAAGCTTCCCGTGTGAAGCTTGTCGCCTCCTTGCTTAATAAAATAAGGCTTTTAGCTTATTATAAATAAGAAGCAATTAGCTTGGTAATAGCCATCCCAATCAATCCTCTTCGGCTGATGCGTGCAAGGGAAAAGAACAAGGAAAAGCTTCTTACTTGTCTTTCTTCCCTTCGGTTTTCTGGCAAGAAAATAAGCAATCTTTTGTTAATTTCTCCTCCTCACGTGGCTTTGGTGGAAAGAGAGATGGGAGAGAAAGGTGAGGAGAGAGAGAGAAAAAAAGAAAGATCTTTCTGGTAAACAACGAGGCACTCGGCAGGTGAAATCTTCAACTTAACAAAATCCTCTACAACTCCGCCGATGAAGGCAAATTTGCCGAATTATGTAAATCTATATGTCTGTTATTCTCTTTGCGAATTTTTCTCGTTCTAATTTTTCATTTTATTGTCGTCATTTTTCAAAACACAAGTGTCTAATGAGCAAATATTATGTGGTGAGCACACATTCACACGCCATGTGATATACTATAGCGTGGCCACATCAAACTGTCATCTGGACGTGAGATCGAATTATTTTCTCATGTCCCGAGGACCCTACAACTCTAATTACTGTTAAAAAATGAATAATACACTATATTATTATGATGATTATTTTTTTTGAAAGGCACTATATCATTATTTAAGGACGCCGACGCCAAGTGGGGGGAAGGCGGCTACTTGGAAAAAATTTTGTGAGGTGGAGAAGTCGTGTTTTAAGTTATTTTTTTTATAGCAGCTGGTTGGGATTAGGACTAAACGCCTGATTAGATACCACACATAATATATGAATACTAATTACTAAACTTTAAGTATTCATAAATGATCCCGATGAGCGTAATAATAAAAGATAAATTTCAGATGCCAAATACCTCCGTGTATTAACATCGTTGTCGGTGCATATATTCTGTTATTATTTTCTCCATATTTTTTGTGAGAGCCTTTATGTGGCACTGACTTTATCTTTTATTCATTTATTTAGCAACTAGGACAGGCACCTTTTGTCAAAATCTTTTGTCCAAATATGGCAGAGATGAGCTGCAATTAAAGAAGGAAGAGCTTTCAAAGCACGTCAACTTTCTTTTTTCTTGACCAAATTTAATACCCATTCAAGCTCCTAACGACTAGATCAAAATGGGCGGCGTCACATCAAGTTTCGCGACGTAAAAAAAAATATACTTTAAATATGCGTAACGATAAATATACTTTAAATATTATATAATAAATCAAGTATTATTGTTACTTAAAATTAAAATAATTATTTATAATATTAATTTTGTTTAAATGTGAGTCATGATAATCTTATCCAAAATTCTCTAAAAAATACCTTAGTTAGGTCTTGCAAGTGATAAAAGCAACAAACTCAGCATGTGAAAACCAAATTGGTTATCAAATCAGAAGAAGAAAATATTTATGGATCAATGAATTAATAGGGGTTGAGCAGTCATGAAGTTGCAAATGAAGAAACAAGTGTCTGTTTGAGAAATTTGTTTTGTTGTTGTTATTTCTGATGAGAAATATTGTTTAGTCATTATCTATGTAATAAATTGAAATAAGTATAGTTTTTAAAATATTCATAAATAAATAACATAAAAAGGTCATACTACCAAAAAAACTGACAGTCCGGTCCAAAATACTTTAATACATAAAAAAAGAATAAATTAATTGAAGCAAATTGCTATAATAATGAAGACAATAACGGTAATCAACAAGTCTAGAATAATGTTTGTCTTGAAATCTTGATGACAAAGTCTTTAGAACAAGCTCCTCTTCATCACTACATCTCTCCTCGATTGATCACAGTCTAGAGGGTTCTCGCCTGTGTCATCAACCGACTGAAGAAGTCACAATATGTAAGGGTCATGTTTCTCGGACAAGAATAGAATCCTCTCTTGTAGTTGTCTTCCTTTTTGGACCTATACTAAGCACACTTATCGCCACAATAGTATAGCAAAACTTTCGAAGTGTCTGATGATCTTAAGCTCATATTTCCTGTTATATTAATACATAATTACTTTAATTAAAAAAATTTAGTAGATACAACATTCCAGATATTTAAAAAAAATATAAGCAGTCTTATAATTAAAAATTAAAATTTTTCGGTACACTAAAAAGAAATGTACAATACATATTGGTGCGAATATTTTGAAAAAAAAAATACATCCAGAGAAAACATAGAGACAAAATATGCATAAACTACCAATAACTAGGTGAAGTTATATAAGTACAGTCGTTGCATTCACCATTCACCAACGCATCAGTAATATCTTCTCTTATCTTTAACATCTCCTCAACATCTTCTCCCTCAAAAGTGTTGTATTCGTTTTTCCAAAATCCTCGTCTTGCATCGAAGGTCCGACTTGATGTTGGTTTGCTTCCTCGGACATGCATGTGGGAAAATCATCTATGACCTTGAAATTGATATTATCTCGGGATGGATGCCCCCGTATAAAATTATGGAGTGCACTCGTTGCAACAACTATCTTCACATATTTTTTGATGGAATATGCAAGCCTATCTCGGAGTATGACCCACTTCTTCTTCTTCCATACACCAAATGCTCACTCGATAACACTGCGTAATGTATAGTGTCTTTTGTTTAAGAGCTCATTCCTCCCCTAATCACTTGGTTGTTGCGCTCAAAGTCAAGGAGGTGATATCTCGTGTCAGGAAATGACTTCAAAAAATCACGTTGCAATGGATATCCCGAATCAACAAGATAATACTTTTCTGAATAATTACAACATTAGTGAATTTGTTCAAAGGAAAATATAACAATGAAGGTTTAGTTTGATGCACCAACCTTGTTAAGGCATCAGGAATTTGTATTCGGGCCCCTCTATTGCAAATTTGAATATTCTGGTGTCGTGTGTACTCTCTTCTAAGAAGCTGTCACAAATGTAAAATATGTTGAAATCACATATTGTTAATATATTATGTGTAGAAGCCCCGCATCTGTCGATATAGGCTATCTTTTTTTCATTTCCCACGTGTGTTAACATACGTTACATCCTTTGCATGCGGTCCTTATTATAAAAAAATGACATACATGCTATTTATAAATTTTGTTTACTTTAATGAACTATGAAGGAAGAGTGAGATTAATAACTTGAAAAGAGGCTTGTATCGTGGATCAATATGAATTTCCTGAGGTGTTTGAGCAAAAGATGGGTCCAGTGGTTTGATGATATCCGTAACCATTTTAACCAAAGAGTTAAACCCAATGTGGAAATACTTGCTAATCATCTCCGTGGAGTAATGGAAACACTCACAATATTTGAAGAGTGTGATAGCTTGAACTTCTTGGGATGTAAATCACAAAGATCTATGCATACAATATTTTGATTGTAATTCATCTAACAAATCACAAAACATAATTTTTGACATCTGAGACATACTGTGAATCTGAAATGGATGAGCTTCTAGTAGTTCACCAAGCAATTTGTCATCCACAAATGACGATGAGACACAAGTTGTCTTACAAATATGTCTCTGATAGTACTCATAAATCAGACAAACTTTATTGGTAATGAATATCACTTGCTCTACTATCTCTATAATCTTCTTTCATTTGGTGACTCCATTTGACAGAAAGAATAATGTTAAGCTCATCTCAAAAAAATATGTTATTCTCAGTCCAGGTAAATGCTTAACTTGTGCAAAAAGAAAGTGATTGAACTACAGAAATCCACTAATAATAAAACATCAAAAAAAGTAAAAACAAGTCATAGTTTGTAATAGAAAATTCAACTACTACAAATAGTCACCCTACTTTAGTTGCCAAAAGTAAAAAAAATGTGCATGTCATCTAACTAGTCTGACTCTAAATAATAACGGAGGTAAGGTTTAGGGACTATTGTTTCGATCCTCTAGAAGTTTTAAGGCAGATAAGTAGAGAGGCATCATAAAAAAATTTTGTGATTGAGTTGAGTAGCTTGATAATATCTGTCATTATTGAGTATGCATGGAGAGCAATACAGGCACTTGAAGTAATACTGGTGCAGCTTGACACCAGCTGTGATATACATTGGGATAAATGAGCTACCCCAACTTTACTTTTCCTTTTCTCTTTTAGTGTCGAGGATGCATGTTTCTTTGAGTGAATGGACTCCCCCTGTTCTCTTTCATCCACTTGTTCCTCGTAGACCTCATTGGAATGAGCACATTATGGCTCATCCAAAGTAGTGGTGGGCTCTTATGTTGTAGCTCTGATGTTGACCCATGTTGCTACAACACAAAGGAACATAGTATCTAGCTTCTCATCTAGTGTCGGATCAATGTCGACAAGTCTAATTTCCTTACATTTGGTAAAACCTACAATTGATAAACTTGATTTCGAAGATGCAAAATTTTAAAGTAAGCAATATTGAATGTAAGATGTTAGACTTGTTGAAATCTTCTCTTGCCACCACTCCTCTAGTGCATCAACTATTTTTTTGATATGGTCCCATCCTAAACCAGTGGCCCCTCTCTTTAGCTCCTTCCACAACTTCTAGTGTTTTTTAAGTTGATCTCATTTATTTTCCAGCTGAATTTTATCGTACAGTCTACCGATTCTTTCTTGAAAGAGTTTCATTATTTTTTGTCAGCCTTCCTTATTAAAATGGGCGGTTGGTTTATTGTCATTTTCTACATCTCCCAAACACAAGTCATAGAATATTATCTTCATCTCCTTATCCCAAATAGCAGGTATCTCACCTTCATTTTATTTAAACATCTGATATCCAAGTTAAAAAAAAGAAATGCATCAACATAATTTGGCTTGTAAAACAAAAATACATGAATATGAAATAAGAATATGACAAATAAAAAGAAAAATTAGAGCTCAGAATTATTTCGTAAATATAAAAAATAGCTCCATACAAGAACACCAATTGTGTTATCCAGACATAAAGACCAATCAATATCCTTGTTAAATTAGAATGGTCATTTTATTTTCTTATTCACTGTTGGTAATTGGTTGAGCCTTTTGTTCTATTCTTTCCATCATTGTTCTACTAAGTATTTCTCAAGAAATGTGAAATGTGCCCATCAAATCACATTCCAAAGACATCACTGTAAACAAAAATTAAGTAACCAATGGGTCCACAAAACATCTGTAGTAATAAGATTATATAAATCTAGAGAATCATTTCTGATAAGCTAACAACATCCACTCCACCTTAGCATATCTTTATAAAAAATACATGAGCTTTGGTTTTTAGTTTTTTTTTGATAAATTTTGCTGGCTGAATTGCTTGTTCTTGCCTCCTCATTAGTGTGGAGTAACATTTTGAGGGGAGAATGATGAGCACCGCTTCCTTTTATAGTTTTCTTATGATGTGAATTTTTTTTAAAAAAATTGCATTTGTTTTGCTGCACATTTGAAGTTTACAAAATAGATAAGTTAGCAACATTTTTATATTCCATGATCAATCAGTAGAAGCAATTAAATAAAATATATATCAGCATTGTTCATCTGTTCCTTTCAGAATTTTTTTTGTACTTTTTTGCATATCCATGCACTAATGTGAACCCTCATATTACATGTCAGATAAGATACTCATAACCAATTTTTTGTTTTTATCGCGTTATCAAAATTGGGTCTTCAAGACAATAATTAGAGCTCAATGAGATCTCTTAACCAAAGAAAACTTTATCCAAAATCACTATTTTTCCAAATTGAATAAGCACTTGAATGTGTTCTCTGGTGGCTGATATTATCTATACAAAAACAACCTCACCTATTTAAGATTGAGGAGCGATGATCAGATGAGCCCTTTGATAGTTGTTTTCCAACATCGCTCTAAATAACATGTGAATGACACCCCCCATTTGTTATCTTATCCGACATATATCCTCAGCGAATGCATATGCATGGTAAGTACACATAAAACTTTGAAAGAAACAAAATAATAATGTTGAAATGACTTATATTGTTTGTTTAGTGCCTAACATTCAGATGCTGAAATGTATTTCATCTCATAGCTTCCATAGCAATCTTTAGATGTTGTTGAATTATCTATCATGTAAACTTCAAATGTGAAATAAAGCATATGCAATTATATTGATAAAGGGCTCTGCAGAAGAAAACTAAAAAAAGGGAGTAGTACTCAACATTCTTCACCCCAAAATATTACTGTATAATGAGGAGGAGGAAAGAACAAGCAATTCGACCAGCAAAATTTGTCAAAAAAATTAAAAATCAGTGCTCATATATCTATTCAAATAAAATAAACCAACAAACAAATTTGAAACAAACATATGAGCATTGCTTATATATATTTCATCTCATTGCTTCTATTGATTGATCAGAACATGTAATGATTTTGTTAACTTATTTATCAAGCATGCTTCACATGTGTAGCAAAACATATGTAATTCTATTTATAAAAGTCTTATATAAACTAAAAAAAGAAGCAGTGCTTACATTTTTTCTTCAAAATATTACTCCAAACTGAGGTGGAGGCAAGAATAAACAATCCAACCGATAAAATTTGTCAGACAAACTGAAAAATATGTGGTCATTTATCAATCGAAAGAAAATAAACCAACAAAAAAATTCAAAATGAACAGATGAACAATTTTCATATATATTTTATCTCATTGCATCTATTAGATGATCATAACAGACAATGAAGTTGCTAACTTATTTATCATCCAAACTTCAAAAGCGCAGCAAAGAATATGCAATTCTATTTATAAAAGTTTTAGATAAACTAAAATAAGAAAATCATGCTCAACATTCTCCCTAAAAATGTTACTTCACACTGAAGAGGAAGCAAGCAAACAACTCGACTAGCAAAAATTGTTAAACAAACTAAAACTAGTGTTCATATACCTATCTAAAGAAAATAAACCAATAAAAAACTGAAATAAACAGATGAGCATTGCTAATATGTATTTCATCTCATTGCTTCTACCGATTGTTCAGAACATGTAAGGATGTTACTAATTTTCTATCATGCAAACTTCAAATGTGCAACAAAACATATTCAATTCTATTTATAAAAATTATAGCAGAAGAAAACTAAAAAAAGAGAACAGTGCTCAATATTCTCTAATCCAAAATGTTAATGTACACTGAGAATGAGGCAAGAGCAAGCAAATCAGCCAGCAAAATCTGTCAAAAAAACTAAAAATCAGTGCTCATATATCTACTCAAACAAAATAAATCAACAAAAAAATCTGAAACAAACATATGAGCATTACTCATATTACTGCTTCTTTTGATTGATCAGATCAGGTAAGGATCCTGCTAATTTATCTATTATGCATGATTCACATGTATAACAAAACATATGCAATTCTATTTAGAAAAGTCTCAAATTAACTGAAAGAAGAAGCAGTACTCAACATTCTTCTCCCAAAATATTACTTTACAATGAGGAGGAGACATAAGCAAACAATTCGACCAGCCACTTCAAAATGTTAATCTACAGTCAGGATATTTAAAATAATAAATCTTAAAAAAAAACAAATGAATAAGCTTATATATTTTCCATTATGTGGCTTCTACTGCTTGATCATGATTACTATAGATGTTGCTAACTAATTTATCTTACAAACTTTAATTTTGCATCAGATTATATGCAATACAAGAGGAAAAAAACAAATAGGTGCTCAATAATCTTCCATAATATGTTCATCTACGCATATGAATGGGAACGAGCAAGCTAGTCGGCCATCAAACAACAATGGATACATATGCATATCAAAAACACAAAAAATTTCAATGCAAAAATAAGAAACACAGAGGTAGGCAACAACCTCAAAAAAAAATCCATAGAGGACAAAACTTCACCAAAAGATTTATAGCAAGTCTTCGAGGCCGAACAGAGGGAGAGGAGCATAACCATGTTTTAGCCCTATCGATACGATTGACAAAGGAGGACATAGGCAGAGATATATGCGAGGATAGGGAGTGAGATTACCGGAATCCGAAGGGGCATTGACATCAAAGGAACTTCACAACAGAGCTCCAGTCGCAAAACACCCTCTCCCCCTTTAGCTTTGGTGTTCGACTTGTTGTGGGCCCCAACCAACGAACACTCTAAATAAAAGAGTTCCCAAACTGTGCTTCTTTTTTTCCGCAACGTAAAAGCCTCAAACATAGGTTCCCAAACGAGCCCTCATCCTTTATGTATTTACATATCTAATTTCTAAACTTCAATGTATTTACATATCTTTTCATATCACATTAAAAATATCATTATTTTACTTTTAAAAATGTGAAATGCACATTTTCCTACATAGTAAGTTGACATATATATAAAAATGAAAGTTTTGGTGTTAGATATGTAAATTCATAAGCATTAAGTTGTTTGCATGCAATTCTTCCAATCTACAAATATCGCCAATTAGATTAGAGAAGTGTTACCGAAAAGGCTTCTTATGCTTGAATAGCAAATCCCTCAATAAACCGCCTTTGCTACTCAGCACCAACTGCACGTCATGATTTTGATTTCATTCATCATGTTTTTTAAGCACTTTAAACTTATCAAACTAAAAATATCAATCAAATAATGCCGAGTGATATATTTCACATAAACGTTCTTTCATTAGAAGATTTTACCATCCAAAGTTAGGTTGAAACATTATATTGGCAGCTTTATAAAATCAAGTTTAGAAGTAAATTATTCTTCATTGAATTGTTAGTCAAAACTCCTTAATTTAGTGCTCAAGTTTGTACCATATCGATTGAAATATTAATTTAAAATAAATAAAAATGTTTAAAAATCGATTAAAAAAAGAATGGGATAATTACATAAAAAGCACCAAAACATTAATATTTATAAGATTTTTTGTGCTACGGAGCCTATAATTTACATTGTCATGACCAAATTATTAAAAGTTTGATAAAAATGAATAATATTGGTCCCCCCTCTCCAACAAAAATAAAAAATTGTATTCAAATAATATAAAATATTGACATTAACAAATTAAGCATTCGCGTATTTTTTTTAACTATCGAACCGATCGGAGGAGTATTTGATGAAAGAAAAAAAATATAAGTTGAAATTTTACCATGAATGTTGATATAGGAGTAAGAATTTGAAAAATGGATGAAAGATCACGACTAATTTTCAAATAGTAAGTTTTAGATGATCAATATCTAATTTTTTAGGAACTTAGTTTGTATGTAATTGCTCCTGCTAAAAAAATACTCTCTTGACCATTTAGATATTTGAGAAAATATTATGGTCGTACACAGCACGTCCGGACGATCAATCACTAACAGACACGACGTCATTCACATCATTGGCAGATGACAACGACGTGGCTGTTAGTAGTTGCCGTCCGGACATAAACTTTCAAGAGGGACTATTTTTTTCATGATATTTTCTGAAAGTTAATAATTTAAAGATAAATATTTCATTCGTATTGGATGTTTCTTAAATAAAAATAAAAATAATAAAAAGATATACAGACAGCATGCTGGCCATTTAAAAATAATATCTCAAGCACCACTACGCCCCCATCAATTCCGAAGAGAGGAGAATACTACTGACTGTGGGTCTACATGTAGAAACCTAGCGAAAGATCATCCCCCTCACTTCCTTCCAGTTATCCTCAAATCCCTCTAAATTAGATCAGTAATCTGTAAATTGAGAACAAGATCCAACTTTTCGTCCGCTCACATCATCGCCATCATGCGCGCTNTTTAGCCTTGGTCTAGGTTTCGAACTATACCTCCACTACCCTTTAATTAATTCACTATAAAATTATCGCAACAAATTAAACTTTTAATAATAAGATTGGAGGACCTGAAGACTTGAAGACCTGAAGAGATTTCAGTTTGGAAGTTGGAGCAGACTTCGTGGGCAGCTCGTTCAAGACTCTTTCTTTAGTTTAAATAATAATCCTTAGGATTTCGAGGTTGTCTTTTATGACA
>JXCR01147333.1:296735-332187 GCA_002079205.1 Phalaenopsis hybrid cultivar
TTTTTTTTTTTTTTCGGCCTGTAGAGGATTTATTAAATTTTCAAATCCTAGTCCAAAAACTTCGGGGAATATATAAAAAAAAATTTAAAATAAAAAATTAAAAATTAAAAAAATAAAAAACATAGGGCAGTTTGAAATCACCTTTGATTTTTATTTTTTTGTTATTTATTATTTTTTTAATTTTATATATGTTTCACTTGAAATAAAATATATTTGATATGTTGTAAAAAAATATATCTTAATTATTTTTAAAGACACTCAATATTATTGTTAGAATATTTTTTAATGTTTTTAAAAATAAATTAATTTATTTCAAAAATGAAAATAAAAACATGTATAAAATAAATTAAACACATATGCTTTTAAAATAAAGCAAAAAATAAAAAACAAAAGTAACAAAAAATAAGCCCTTGAAATCTTATTGTTGGTAGGGCTTACTAAAAAGTCATTTGGTATATTGGAATTTGAGAGTAAAGTAAGGGAATGTAAAATTTTTATAAAGTAGTAGCTTGGTAGGGAAGAAAAATGGATCTTATATAAATTTTTTATGTATTTGAAATTCACATTTTAAATCATTTTCAATGTTTTCGAAATTCATTTAATTTTAGCCAAATTTTAAATACACTATATGAATGGTACTTCTACTTGTTAGCGCTGGAGTCTCATCCTTTTCCCGCTCCCGCCTCCCGATCTCCCGCTCCCATTTTCACGAATCGGCGTCATCCTATGTCGCGATACTTGTTCTTGCTCGCTCCCACTCCTCATGTTTCACGAATCAGCGCCAGCGATTCTCTGCCGCGAAGAGAAGCTTTGCTTCGTCTCGTTCAACCGCTCCCGCGCCCGATTTCGCGATAAAAAGACTTCGGACGGCTCTCCTTGAAGTTTATATGTCACGGTGTTCTTCTTCGGGCTTCCTCGGGATAGAAGGAAGGAAAGTGCAAGCAATAGTTCCTTGCGGTGAAAGAAGAAGAAAGAAAAAGAAGGTTGATCTTCCTAGACTTCTTCTTGGTGGCTTGTGGTAGAAGAGAAATTTGATTTAATTCTCTTGAAAGTTTATCTTCTTCGGTGTATCTCGGTGTAAATTTTTTCGGTGTATCTCGATGTAGAGAGAGAACATAGAGAGAAGAAGAGAAAGCAACGACGTGAGAAATTCCTTTTGTAAGTCGAGATGATCGATTGGTATAAATTCCTCAAGTAGTAAAATTCTCTGCAACTCTGTGGACGTAAGCAATTTGCCGAACCACGTAAATCTGTGTGTCATTTTCTGGTGTGAATTTTCTCATTCTATTTTTTTTGCTTCAAAGATCGTTCTCTTATTTGATTAATATATATACCACATCATCTGATATATCTATCGTATCGCCACAACAACTAGTATCAGAGCTTTGTTCGGATCTGGGAAAGAATGATGCTGTAGATGAAATGAATGTTTCAGGGATCGAGAAGTTTGATAACACATATTTTAATCATTAGATGATGCAGATAGAGAACTACTTCTATAGGAAGAAACTTCATCTTCTGTTATTGGGGAAAATACCTAAAAAATGGATGAGGCTAAATGGAATTTGTTGGATCGACAAGTTTTGGGGGTTATTCGATTGACAATATCGAGGTTCGTTGCACACAATGTCGTCAAGGAAAAGACGACTGCAGATCTCATGACAGCATTATCAGGTATGTATGAAAAGTCATCGGCGAATAACAAATTGTACTTAATGAAGAAGTTATTCAACTTGAAAATGACGGAAAATGTTTATGTTGTTCAACATCTGAATGATTTTAATACTATCATAAAGCAATTGTTGTCTGTTGAAATTGATTTTGATTATGAGATATGTGTGTTGATATTGCTGACATCGTTATCAAATAATTGGGATGCTATGAGAATGACAGTTAATAGTTTTGCAGGTAAATCTAACCTGAAATGTGATAATATTCGTGATTTAATTTTGGTTGAGGAAGTACGCAGAAAAGATACTGATGACATCTCACGTACGAGTTCGGCACTCAATGTTACTTCAGAGAGAGATGGCATAACAAAAACTCAAATAAAAGGGGATAAAAATCAAAGTCTGGTTAGCAGACAATCTGCTGAAATTGTGGCAAGGCTGGTCACATAAAAAAGGAACTGTAAGAATCCCAAGAAAACGGAGAATGATAGCGCAAATGTGACATCTGAAGAAGTACATGATGCACTATTGCTAGCAGTTCATAGTTCTGTTGATGATAAAAGTGAAGAGGAGAGTGGGTCTGAGGCACTCATTCCTATTATTCCACAGACATATGGCGAAGAAACACAGAGCTATGAGAAAATCTTGCAAGATGAAAATTCAAGCAAGTGGGAGCTGACAGAACTTCCACCTGGAAAGAAGACATTACACAACAAGTGGGCGTACCAAGTGAAGGCTGAGCATGATAGCAGTAAGAGGTACAATGCTAGACTTGTTGAAAAATGCTTTCAGCAGAGGCAGGAAATTGCCCATAAAGTGTGAGTTGTGAGCAGAGACTGGAGTAACCCAGGAAATAGCTTAGAGGTGCAAGGCTGTTTGGACCCTATTGATCTGTTGATTGAGGGTGTTACTCTTGAGAAACTGAAGTTGTGCACAGCTTCAGTTGTTCTTCTGGAGTGAAGACAGAGCTTTGAGTTACAGAGGTGGAGGAATTAAGTCGAAAGATTCATGATGGAGGATTCATGTTTGAAGAAAAGGGCAACACTGCCAATGGAGGATTCAGTTCGAGGAAGAAGACGTTGAAACATGTGTATCGGTCTCCAAGTGGAAGATTGTTAACGCTAGAGTCTGATCCTTTTCCCGTTCCCGCCTCCCGATCTCCCGCTTCCGTTTTCGCAAATCAGTGTTGCCCTCTGTCGCGATACATGTTCCAGCTCGCTCTCGCTCCTCACGTTTCATGAATCAGCGCCAGTGATTCTCTGCCCTGAAGCGAAACTTCGCTTCATCCCGTTCAACCGCTTTCGCGCCCAGTTTCACGATAAAAAAACTTTAGATGGCTTTCCTTGAAGTTTAGATGTCACCGTGTTCTTCTTCAGGCTTCCTCGGGATAGAAGGAAAGAAAGTGCAAGTAGTAGTTCCTCGTGGTGAAAGAAAAAAGAAAAAGAAGATAGTTCTCTCTATGCTTCTTCTTGATAACTTGTTGCAGAAGAGAAATTGAGTTTATTTCTCTAGTAACTTTTTCATCTTCGCTGTATCTCGGTGTAGAGTTTCTTCGGTGTATCTCGGTATGGAGTTTCTTCGGTGTATCTCGGTGTAGAGAGAAGAACAAAGAGAGAAGAAGAGAGAGCAAAGAAGTGAGGGATTCCTCTTATAAGTCGAGGTGATCGACTGGTGTAAATTTCCCAAATAGTAAAATCCTCTACAACTCTGTGGACGTAGACAATTTGTCGAACCATGTAAATCTGTGTGTGTTTTTTTTTGTGTAAATTTTCTCGTTCTATTTTTCACTTCAAAGATCGTTTTTCTATTTGATTTATATATATACCACATCATCTGGTATATCTATCTTATCGCCACAACACTACCAATCATTGATATTGGTTCTCGTTTACCATTATAGTTGGCCATTTGCCGCCACCAATCAACATTTGGTGATCACAAACTATGGTTGGTCATAGTCATTGCATTCGCTACCATTGTCATTGACCTCATACTGATACTGCCCAACATCACCATCAAGCATAAAAAAGTTATTCCTAGTCATTATCATCAGCTATCATTGTCATGCCCACCATCCCTCAAGCACAAAAATGGGAATCCTGCATTTGTTTTACACTCAAACTTAATAAATTCAAATATTTCAAAAAACTGTATAGTTTTTTTATTAGACATTTTTTTTCTTCACAAATAAACAATCTCTAAATCACAATATTAATATACATAAAAAATGTGTATGTGTTGACCTTGTGTAGATTTAATGTACCAAAAAAATGAGTACGAACAAGTAGGGCTTACCAATAAAAGACCATGAAGTCCAACTGTCTAACAAGTGAAGTTGTCTGAACTAAAGCCAATAAGACAAAAGTTGATAGGATCATGCGATAAACAAAAGACACCAGAGGATACAAAAAACAAAAACAAAACAAAAAGACATCCAACCAACTTTCACAGGAGAGCCGATCCAAAGAAAATTTGGTTCACTACTCTAACCATCCCAAAGACATTCAAAGACCACTACACATGGTTTCAGGTTTGACAGTTTGGCCATATCAACCTGTCGATCCGTATCAATCAAACTCAACCAACCAAACTAATCCCATCTAGGGAGAGGATCTCAACCGACAAAACTGATCTTGCCGACCAGAAGCCAATTAAGCTTATTCCACCAACCCAAAAAGTAATCTAACAATAAGTTCATACATGTAAAATATAAAACAAGTAAAATATAAAAAATATCCTAGTTCGAACCCCATTAAAATTGAGGTAAAAATGCAAAAACATGATATTGTTCTTATTTATAAATAGGGGAACCTTTTACAAGGTAGGGTAATCATTTTGGATGTATTAATTTTCATTATTGTTCACCCGTATTTTTAACTCTCTCTCCTTATACTATATTCATTAAATGTGATTGATAGAAAAATTAAAATTCAACAATTAAAGTTTAAATTTAATTAGCTCAAGCTTTTACTCTAATTTCAATTCAATATAATGCAGGACAATGCTCAAAAGAATTAAAAGATTATTCTAATTATGATAAATAATCATAATTTCTAATGTGATGGTCATTCAAACAGATAGAACTCCTAAGACTCAAATAATTCTAAAACTCTGCTTGATACAGAATATTGACAACAGCGACCAAGTAACCACTATTTCTCGATTAGCTACCCATAACTTTCCCGTCATCACACAACTATGATTTAACATTGCAAATACCCTTACCTAACTAAAAACTTCTTTTTGATCATCATCATCTGACTAACAATCCCCTAACCATTGCCACCCGACTCTAATCCAAACCATGTTGCTCAATGACAATCACCTTTGGCTTCATTATAATATATCAATATGCGAGAATTGAACATAATTTTCATTTTTTTTTTCCTGCTTACATAATTCAAAATTACGATACACAATATTGACAATAACCAGCAAGTAATTGTTATTTCTCGATCATCTTTACCTGGGCACCATAACTTGCTCAATTTCTCTCAATTCGATTTAATACTTCATTTAACACAGTCTTAACTAAAATATTATTTTTTATCACCATCATCTGACTAGCACATCCACTCATCAACAATCAACAAAGTTCAAACTATTTATCTTAANCAAAAACTTCGGGCAATATATTAAAAAAATTAAAAAAACATAGGGCAGTTTGAAATCACCTTTGATTTTTTATTTTTTTATTATTTATTTATTTTATTTATTTTATATATGTTTCACTTGAAATAAAATATATTTGATATGTTGTAGAAAATATATCTTAATTATTTTTAAAGACACTCAATATTATTGTTAGAATATTTTTTAATGTTTTTAAAATAAATTAATTTATTTCAAAAATGAAAATAAAAACATGTATAAAATAAATTAAACGCATATGCTTTTAAAATAAAGCAAAAAATAAAAAACAAAAGTAACCCCAAATAAGCCCTTAAAATCTTATTGTTGGTAGGGCTTACCAAAAAGTCATTTGGTATATTGGAATTTGAGAGTAAAGTAAGGGAATGTAAAATTTTTAGAAAGTAGTAGCTTGGTAGGGAAGAAAAATGGATCTTATATAAATTTTTTATGTATTTGAAATTCACATTTTAGATCATTTTCAATGTATTTGAAATTCATTTAATTTTAGCCAAATTTTAAATACACTATATGAATGGTACTTCTACTTGTTAACGCTGGAGTTTGATCCTTTTCGCGCTCCCGCCTCCCGATCTCCCGCTCCCATTTTCGCGAATTGGCGCCACCCTCTGTCGCGATACTTGTTCCAGCTCGCTCCCACTCATGCTTCGCGAATCGGCGCCAGCGATTCTCTGCCGCAAAGAGAAGCTTTGCTTCGTCTCGTTCAACCGCTCCCGCGCCCGGTTTCACGATAAAAAGACTTCGGACGGCTCTCCTTGAAGTTTAGATGTCACGGTGTTCTTCTTCGGGCTTCCTCGAGATAGAAGTGAAGGTTTCAGGGATCTGAGAAGTTTGATGGCTGGGGAAGAATGATGGCTGCAGGGATCGAGAAGTTTGATAACACAAATTTTGATTATTGGAAAATGCAGATAGAGGACTACCTATATGAGAAGAAACTTCATCTTCTGTTATTGGGGAAAATACCTAAAAATGGATGAGGCTGAATGTAATCTGTTGGATCAACAAGTTCTGGGAGTTATTCGATTGACAATATCAAGATCCGTTGCACACAATGTCGTCAAGGAAAAGATGACTTCAGATCTCATGGCAGTCTTATCAGGTATGTATGAAAAGTCATCGACGAATAACAATGTGTACTTGATGAAAAAGTTATTCAACTTAAAAATGACGGAAAATGTTTATGTTGTTCAACATCTGAATGATTTTAATACTATCATAAAACAATTGTTGTCTGTTGAAATTGATTTTGATGATGAGATATATGTGCTGATATTGTTGGCATCGTTGTCAAATAATTGGGATGCTATGAGGATGACAGTTAACAGTTTTACAGGTAAATCTAAACTGAAATGTGATAATATTCGTGATTTGATTTTGGTTGAGGAAGTACGCATAAAAGATTCTGGCGAGATCTCACATACGAGTTCAGCACTGAATGTTACTTCAGAGAGAGATGGCATAACAGAAACTCAAATAAAGGGGGATAAAAATCAAAGTTTAGTTAGCAGACAATCTGCTGAAATTGTGGCAAGGCTGGTCACATAAAAAGAAACTGTAAGAATCCCAAGAATATGGAGAATGATAACGCAAATGTAGTATCTGAAAAAGTACAGGATGCACTATTGTTAGCTGTTCATAGTTCTGTTGATGATAAAAGTGAAGAAGAGAGTAGGTCTGAGGCACTCATTCTTATTATTCCACAGACAAATGGTGAATAAACACAGAGCTATGAAAAAATCTTGCAAAATGAAAATTCAAGCAAGTGGGAGCTGACAGAACTTCCACCTGGGAAGAAGGCATTACACAACAAGTGGGGCGTACCAGGTGAATGCTTAGCATGATAGCAGTAAGAGGAATAATGCTAGATTTGTTGAAAAATGCTTTCAGCAGAGGCAGGAAATTGCCTATGCAGTGTGAGTTTTAAGCAGAGACCAGAGTAACCCAGGAAATAGCTTGGAGGTGCAAGGCTGTTTGGACCCTGTTGATATGTTGACTGAGGGTGTTACACTTGAGAAACTGAAGTTGTGCACAGCTTCACTTATTCTTCTGGATAGAAGACGGAGCTTTGAGTTGCAGAGGTGGAAGATTCAAGTCGAAGTATTCATGATAGAGGATTCATGTTTGAAGAAAAGGGCAACACCACCAATGGAGGATTCAGTTCGAAGAAGAAGACATTGAAGCATGTGTCTCAGTCTCCAAGTGGAAGATTGTTAACGCTAGAGTCCGATCCTTTTCCCGCTCCCGCCTCCCGATCTCCCGCTCCTGTTTTCGCAAATCAGTGACGGCCTCTGTCGCAATACATGTTCCAGCTCGCTCCCACTCCTCATGTTTCATGAATCGGCGCCAGTGATTCTCTGCGCCGAAGCGAAACTTCGCTTCGTCCCGTTCAACCGCTCTCGCGCCCAGTTTCGCGATAAAAAAACTTTAGACGACTCTCCTTGAAGTTTAGATGTCATGGTGTTCTTCTTCGGGCTTCCTCGGGATAGAAGGAAAGAAAGTGCAAATAGTAGTTCCCCGCGATGAATGAAAAAAGAAAAAGAAGATAGTTCTCCCAATGCTTCTTCTTGATGACTTGTTGCAGGAAAGAAATTGAGTTTATTTCTCTAGTAAGTTTTTCATCTTCGGTGTATCTCGGTGTAGAGAGAAGAACAGAGAGCAGCGAAGTGAGAGATTCCTCTTGTAAGTCGAGGTGATCGACTAGTGTAAATTCTCCAAGTAGTAAAATCCTCTGCACCTCTGTGGACGTAGACAATTTGTCGAACCATGTAAATTTGTGTGTTCTTTTCTAGTGTAAATTTTCTCGTTCTATTTTTCGCTTCAAAGATCGTTCTTCTGTTTGATTTATATATATACCACATCATTTGGTATATCTATCTTATCGCCACAACACTACCAATCATTGATATTGGTTCTCGTTTACCATTATAGTTGGTCATTTGCCGCCACCAATCAACATTTGGTGATCACAAACTATGGTTGCTCGTAGCCATTGCATTCGTTGCCATTGTCATTGAACTCATACCGATACTGCCCTCCATCACCATCAAGCATAAAAAAGTTATTCCTAGCCATTATCATCAGCTACCATTGCCATGCCCACCATCCCTCAAGCACAAAAATGGGAATCCTGCATTTGTTTTACACTCTAAACTTAATAAATTCAAATATTTGTAGTTTTTTTATTAGACATTTTTTTCTTCACAAAACAAACAATCCCTAAATCACAATATTAATATACATAAAAAATGTGTCTGTGTTGACCTTGTGTAGATTTAATGTACCAAAAAAATGAGTACGAAGAAGTAGGGCTTACCAACAAAAGACCATGAAGTCCAACTGTCTAACAAGTGAAGTTGTCTGAACTAAAGCCAATAAGACAAAAGTTGACAGAATAATGCGATAGACAAAAGACACCAGAGGATACAAAAAACAAAAACAAAAAAAAAGACATCCAACCAACTTTCACAGGAGAGCCGATCCAAAGAAAATTTGGTTCACTACTCTAACCATCCCAAAGACATTCAAAGACCCCTACACAGGGTTTCAGGTTTGACAGTTTGGCCATATCAATCTGTCAATCCGTATCAATCAAACTCAACCAACCAAACTAATCCCATCTAGGAGAGAGGATCTCAACCGACAAAACTGATCTTGCCGACCAGAAACCAATTAAGCTTATTCCACCGACCCAAAAAGTAATCTAACAATAAGTTCATACATGTAAAATATAAAACAAGTAAAATATAAAAAATATCCTAGTTCGAACCCCATTAAAATTGAGGTAAAAAAGCAAAAACATGATATTGTTCTTATTTATAAATAGGTGAACCTTTTACAAGGTAGGGTAATCATTTTGGATGTATTAATTTTCATTATTGTTCACCCCTATTTTTAACTCACTCTCTCCTTGTGCTATATTCATTAAATGTGATTGATAGAAAAATTAAAATTCAAAAATTAAAGTTTAAATTTAATTAGCTCAAGCTTTTACTCTAATTTCAATTCAATATAATGCATGACAATGCTCAAAAGAATTAAAATATTATTCTAATTATGATAAATAATCATAATTTCTAATGTGATGGTCATTCAAACAGATAGAACTCCTAAGACTCAAATAATTCTAAAACTCTGCTTGATACAGAATATTGACAACAGCGACCAAGTAACCACTATTTCTCGATTAGCTACCCATAACTTTCCCGTCATCACACAACTATGATTTAGCATTGCAAATACCCTTACCTAACTAAAAACTTCTTTTTGATCATCATCATCTGACAAACAATCCCCTAACCATTGCCACCCGACTCTAATCCAAACCATGTTGCTCAATGACAATCACCTTTGGCTTCATTATAATATATCAATATGCGAGAATTGAACATAATTTTCATTTTTTTTTTCCTGCTTACATAATTCAAAATTACGATACACAATATTGACAATAACCAGCAAGTAACTGTTATTTCTCGATCATCTTTACCTGGGCACCATAACTTGCTCATTATCTCTCAATTCGATTTAATACTTCATTTAACACAGTCTTAACTAAAATATTCTTTTTTATCACCATCATCTGACTAGCACATCCACTCATCAACAATCAACAAAGTTCAAACTATTTATCTTAANAAATATTATCATCTTATGGCTATGTGATTAGGGTTGTCAAAACGATTTTTTGTTCGTCAAAGACTTGTGTTCGGCTCGCTAAGCAAACGAGCCGACAAACACACTTTTTGAGCTCGAAATATAAACGAGTCGAACACGAGATAGGCTCATCTCCTGTTCGGCTCGTTTACACCCCTACACAATAGCTAGAATAAGCTTTAACGTTTTTGCAAATAAAACCTAATAATTTTTACTTATAATTACTTTTTTTTTTTACTAATGTGAAAGAGCCACGGGGTTGATAGTTAATAGAGTAAATATTTTCATATTGAAAAATTTTGTTTTACATGCACAAAAATGAAAATAATTATTAATGATAATTGTAATTTTATTTCTTGAAAAANCAAACATTAACATGTTATGGCTACGTGATTAGGGTTGTCGAAACGATTCTTTGTTCGTGAAAGACTTGTGTTCGGCTCGCTAAGCAAACGAGCCGACAAACAGACTTTTTAAGCTCAAAATATAAACGAGTCGAACACGAGATAGGCTCATCTCCTGTTCCGCTCGTTTACACCCCTACACAATAGCGAGAATAAGCTTTAACGTTTTTGCAAATGAAACCTAATAATTTTTACTCATAAATTTTTTTTTTGACTTATGTGAAAGAGCCACGGGGCCGATAGTTAATAGAGTAAATGTTTTCATATTAAAAAATTTTGTTTTACATGCACAAAAATGAAAATAATTATTAATGATAATTGTAATTTTATTTCTTGAAAAAAAATTTCTGGAAAATAAATTTGGAATGATTATCTTCTGAATTCAAAGGATTAAATAAGCAAATCTTGAAGCACAAATTTATTCAACTCTTTTGATTCTAAATATTTTCTTATTCTCTAGTGATTTTTGTTTTTGAGGAATGATTTTTTAGGTTAGGTCCGGTGGTTCGTTTTATCTTCAATTTTTTTCACATAAAATTTATGTCTTTTCCTACTATTTCTTAATTATTTATGTGTGCTAAATTATTGTTGAATATTGATATACTCGCCGCTATTGTCAGCAAAAATCTCAAAGAAGTTGAACGGTCAAAAGTGATGACACGACGATTGTGACATTAAATTCAAGAGACATGACCAGAATTGATCATTTGGAGGATCAACAAACTAATCAAGTCTACTCTCGGTGAATACAACTGACATACCGACCGCTCATATATTGGCAGAAATGAGCTCCACTAAGCCTGTCGTTTTTGGTCGACCGAACCGAAACACTATGAGCGGTTGATTACGACTCTATTCAAATTCAAATTATAATATACATTTAGTATTAAATCTGCACATCGATTGCATTAAGAGTGGTTTCCATAATCATTTTCTACTTTCTGTAATTAAGTGTTTTTTTTTTCCATAAGCAGGGGGGAATGAAAACCTATGAGCTTACATCACTCATTTTCAGAAGGAAAAACTGGATTTGAAGAACCTGAAGCCCATAATCGCCCATACTACCCTGAAACAGGGAATCCACAACAAGCGATTCAAGTATGACCTGAACTTACTCATGTCAAGGACCTTCGCAGATGTCTTAGAATTGATAAATGAACACATTACTGTTGAACAAGAACTCATGGAGTCCTCGAAAATTAAATCGAGAGCATCTGACCACTGATCGCAGAAGCAGAAGGGTTGAGATGACAACAGAATGCTGAAAGGAGATCGAGCCCCTGGAGGCCGACAAACCGACAATCCTCGATTTCATGGTGACCAAGGGGTGATCGGAGTAGCAATGGTCAACAATACCGTTCTAACCATCAGTAGGCTCAAAAATTTGAGTGGTCGCATGTATATCAAGAAATGTAAAGGTTGACACCCCTGAACGTGTCAATGACCAAGCTAGTCTAGGCCATTTAAAACAATGAATATTTCAAGAAGGCGCCTTCAATGAAGACATCACCAGCATTACACAATCCAAATAAATATTGTGCCTACCATTGAGACCACAGATATGACACAAACGAATGTCATCATCTTCAACATTTGGAGGAGCTCATAAGGGCTAGAAAGCTAAAGGAGTTTGTCGCCGTCGGAATGAATACGAAGCGACAAGGGATGGCCCAAGCAGAGAACCCGCGGATTGACTAGTGTGAGCGAATGAAATCTATGTAGCTAGAATCATCCTGACTATCTTTGGTGGAGGTCAAGGGTTGCACGAGTGGTTCAGGTTAAAAATACTCAAGTCAGGAGAGGTTTGCTTTGTCACCTCTTGCGCTCGTACTCATCCACCAATTATTCATATATGCAGATCTACCATCAAAGCAAAACTCGTACAATGAGCTGATCATTGTTACAGCACTCATAAACAACTACCAGGTGGGAAGCATCCTTGTTGACGCGAGAAGTTTAGTCAATTTTCTATTAAAAATGGTGTCCGACGTGGGATTCAAGTCTAACCAATTGGCGACACCGACCAATCTGCTATTCAGATTATCGGGTGAGTGAAAGGAGGCTTTATGGGTGATTTCCTTAGCCATCTAATGGGGAGAACGAGAAAAATAATTCACCAATACGAAGAGTTTTTTGGTGGTGGAATCTCCTCCAACATACAACACCATCTTCGGTTGGTCGCTGTTGAACAACTATCGGACGGTAGCTTCGATATACCATGTGGCTGTAAAATTTTATGGGGAAAAGATACGGGCTTAGGTTCTAAGGCTTTTGGCTCGTGAACCACATGAAGGGGACCAGGAACATATACTTGTGTCCCGTATCTTAATTATGTATTTTACAGTAATATATATAATTAAGTTCGAACATGTATAAGTGGAGTCTGACCGCCTTTTTCTTTTCTAAGATATGTTGCTAACCCAGCAACACTGACATTCCCTATTATTTTGATTTAGTTTGTTTTACTTTTGTTACATGCTTGCATGCATGTATGTTTGTATGTGTGCATATTTTTCTTATTTATTTATGTGGTTTGTCTAGAAATCACGATACAATATAGGCTCATTAGGACTTAAAGTCCTAATTTTTCTACAAAATCCTAAAAAAAATATTTAAGATAATTAAAATTTAGGATTATTCAGGACTTTAAAAAACTGCACTTTTATTTTCTACATATATTAATAAGGCCTCTACAATACTTAAGGACTGCTCTAGATAACTGCAACATATTTGTATTTTCCTAGGAGAAGCCCCTATGCTTGTCCAACCTGGCTGACCCAACATACGTTTTATATAGGTGATTGTCTAATGTGTCTAAGGTTTTAGAAGACTCCCAGACCCAGAAGGAGCACAAGTCCTTCTGTTTGGAGTGTTTCCATCTTTGTAGCTGAACATTTGCCTCTCTTTATTTCTCTAGTCATCCTTGCAACTAGCAGGTATAAGTCGCGCACCTTGGAGCCCCAGCTTTTAGTCATTAGATAGAGTTTCCTTCCTCTGACCTTAGAGCTACTGAGTTTTCCGTGGACGACGCAATTTACGGATTGTTTACCGAGGACATCAAGAATTGTGGGTCAACTATATTCACGGCTGGGTAGACTTAGGGTCCTAGTAGCTGTGGATGAAGGGTCTGTGGTACCCCGACCCAGTTACCACTACCTTTTTAGGATTACTCTACCTTCCTTTTGTTGAGCCCCTTTGAGCCATGTCGCTCCTTGACTTCGTTGATATCACCTTGATGGCTTTATATTGATGAGTTGTCGCCCATTTGAGATACGACGATTTGTCCTATGCCCTTATGGCCCGGGCGTGCTTTGAAGTGTTAGGATGTCCCCATCAAAATGATTATGGTTATTCCGTGGGCTCCGTATGTCGAAGAGCCGCTACTCATTTTTGAATGTGAGAGACTCACTCTCTGCCCGATGGCTTAGCGTGAGCCTTGAAGCATCAAGACTTTTTCCACACGGAATAACCTTCATTTGAGTACATATGACCCCAGATTCACGATAATTTAAGAGAAACTTTTGTTATCGAGTGTATTCTTGGGAACCTCCCAGGATGAAATTAAGCAAGTGGGATACGCCCTCTTGGGAGTGCTCCTGACTCCATAACAGACACCTACACTTGAATATATTGTTATGGGTAGTATATATAGGTATTCTTTCGCGGATATCGTTTTAAGATGCTTTCGTCAGATCTTGTTTGGGCAGGCACTCTTAGTCTATTCTTGCGAGGTTTATCGCACTTAGACTCTTCAAGTTTTGTGTTTTCTCTTGCCTGTCGTCGTTGTGCATATGTCCCTTCTTATTTGCTTCCTCTCCTCTTCAAATAATTGATATGATTCGGGAGGGAGATTTATTCGAATGGGGGACGTATATGACGATCGACAAGCTGGCGACTCCTTTTAAAATAAAAGAGAGAAAAACAAACGAAAATAGCTACCTGAAAAAAACTGGCGAATAAGGATGCAACGTCAAGTCTATGACGTTAGTTGTAAAGCACACTAGGCACGGAACCCAAAGAAAAGTAAATCGTTCAATCAATTCTTGATTTTGATATCACCAATTGTGTAATAATTTTCATGTTCTTATCGTAGTTGTCGCTATCAAAGAGCAGGAAACTTTGGGAACTAATATGTATACGCTGACATTGGCACAAATCTCATAGCAGTCGAATAACTAAAGATGATAACATGATGATCGAGACATTAAATTCAATTGATATGACCCGAACCGATCATCTGGAAGATCAACATGTTGATCAACCACCCTCGGCGAATCCAGTCGGCGGGCCTATCTACAATCCTAACCGCCAAAGCTCCTTTTGGTTGAATGCAACCAGCCGACTGATCGCTCGTACCTTCACAGTAATATCCTCAACTAATCCCGTCGCTTTGGTTGACCAAATTAGAACACGTCGACCGGTTGATTACCGTCCTATCTGAATTCAAATTGTAACATAAATTTAGTATTACATTAGCATATTAATTGCATTAAATGTGGTTTTCATAATTGGTCACTCCTTTTTATAATTAAGGGATGTTTACATTATCGTCCTCTATGTTCTGTAATTGTAGATGAAATCCTCCTATAAATAGGAAGCTCGAGACGATTAAAGGAACCCGAGGTTTGAGGACTTTTTGCAGGCCTTTTTACTAAGAATTTTCTAACACTTTCTTCTCTCTGCTCCTCTTTCCATGAGTTCTAATTCTAGAAACGTGTATTTCTAAAATAATTCTGGATTCAACAACGAATATGTTAATTGTTAATCTATTGTCGTGAATATAAAATACGTCCAAAAATAAAAAATGAGTGTACTTAACTCTTAAGCTCGAAATAATTATAGTGAAAAGGACATGAAAATCAATCGCTAGTGAAAAAAAAAAGCTAGTCGTGGTCATATTAGAAATGGAGATTAAAAGGATAATCTCTTAAAGCACGAATTCCAAAGCAAGTTGCGGCAAATTCAATCACTCCTTTATAAATATGGTGTCCTCTTGATGCTTTAGGACATTTTTGTAATTTTTTTGGATTATTGTAAAGATATGTTAATGTTGATGTCAGCGATGTCGATTGGAAAGCTAGCCACGCGCGGTCACCGCGGTGCCATCAAGTTGTCAATGGCCATTTGGTCATTTTATTGGAAGAGCTGAAGAAATTCAAATGAACTAAATTTAAGCCACGTGAAAATATCTCAGACATCCAGATATCTTATAGATTAATGTGGCTGTGATTGTGAATTGAGTTAACTAATAATTGAGCATAAAGATAATATGTATCATATGAATTCACAACTTCATGATAGAAGATTATTTTCCTAATCGTTATCCTATGAATTAATTCACCTTTAATATTTCTTNCTTTAACTAATAATTGAGCATAAAGATAATATGTATCATATGATTTCACAACTTCATGATAGAAGATTATTTTCCTAATCGTTATCCTATGAATTAATTCACCTTTAATATTTCTTTCTTTTCTCTTTCATGCTCTATTGCTAATTTGTTAACAAGGTTATGATCTATCTTGATTCTCCTTTGTATGTGAACATCTGGTTTTCTGATTGCTATGATTTCTCTTGGGGCGGAAGGCTGATGCTTGTAATTATTTACAGATTCAATTGGAGGTGGCTTGGTGTTGATTCAATCATCTTGTATTNATCTTACATGCTCTATTGCTAATTTGTTAACAAGGTTATGATCTATCTTGATTCTCCTTTGTATATGAACATCTGGTTTTCTGATTGCTATGATTTCTCTTGGGGCTGAAGGCTGATGCTTGTAATTATTTACAGATTCAATTGGAGGTGGCTTGGTGTTGATTCAATCATCTTGTATTTGGATCTTTCTGTTAGTTATGATTTGGCATTACTAGTGTCATTGTCGAGTTCTCCTACTATTCCAACTAGCTCAGATATTTTTTTTATTTGCAGCTTTATTTTTTTATTAATAAAGCTGGGTGTAATCATCAATTTCGTCTAAAAAAACTAGTGATTAAAACTCATATCTAAGAAAAATTTCAAAAGTATGAAATATTATCACGTGAGTTACAACTTTTTCAATTATAAATAGAAAAAAGATTGTAAGTGATGATGGTCAAACTAATAGATTCTGACCACTTCATCCCTCCAATTAGAATCTCATTAGATGTGAGTAAACAAGTAGTCGCACTATTAAGATTTTCCAAATCCTCAACGAATACNATCCAATTAGAATTCATTAGATGTGAGTAAACAAGTTGTCGCACTATTAAGATTTTCCAAATCCTCAACGAATACAAATTCAACAAGAAACCTTTTATTTTCCTAGTTATGAAGCTCACAAAAATAGGCAAAATATGCTTAAAATAAAATCAAGTATGATCTATAATCTCGTAAAGATATTTAATGAATCCATCATGAACAAAACTATAAAAAAATCGATGAATAATTTTAGCATCAAATTAACTTCAAAAACTTCAAGAAAATTAGTAAGCATAAAAAAGCATGCAAGACTTATCAAATCTCAAAATTAGGTCTCAACAAGTGCGTTAACATACTATAATAGTAGNCAAGTATGATCTATAATCTCGTAAAGATATTTAATGAATCCATCATGAACAAAACTATAAAAAAATCGATGAATAATTTGAGCATCAAATTAACTTCAAGAAAATTAGTAAGCATAAAAAAAGCATGCAAGACTTATCAAATCTCAAAATTAGGTCTCAACAAGTGCGTTAACATACTATAATAGTAGTTGTTGCACAATGCACCCCACATACGGTGCAACGATGCTTCCCAAAGACGGTGTAACAATGCACCCCAAAGACGATGACTTTCTCTGATTCTTAAAGCTCTCTCCTCACACCTTATCGTTGCAGCCTATGTGACTAACTATGACTTACATGGTTTATAGCTCTTGCAACCCTTAAGTTTGGCCCTACATCCTATAAATAACAGCACAGCTCACCACTACGACCTACATGACCAATCATAGCATAAGTGATCCACAACTTCTGCAGCTCCTGACTCTGACTCATGTCATTACAATTCACCACTATGACCTACGTGGTTCATAGCTCATGTGGCTTCTAACTCCAGTTCCTATGGTCTATGAATGTTATCACAACTTACCATTGTGGCTTATATGACCAACTATGGACTAATTTGCTCTTGCAACTTCCTACTATAGCCTTTATAGCCAACTGAAACTCCTAAAGAAACCATTTGCGGCCCACACGATCAACCACTAACATGTCTTTCAACAATGACATGTACATCAAACTGAAGCTACAAACACTATCCACAACATTCACGACATATTGCTACATTCATAGTAATTGGCTATTATCCTTTTAGTTTGTTATCACAGAGGCCTACAGTCATTACAACCAAACTACGACTATTATTAAAGAACAGTTGTTTACGATCATAATGACCAACTTCGCAAATCAATCTTCCTTAATTAAGGAGAAGAGTAAGCATTCGTACTCAAATTTTATAGAGGATTATTTCAACTAGGCCACGCCCCGAAGTTTTTTTCCCTTTTCCATGATTTTCGACATAAGAAGTTGAGTTGTCTCTTCCTACTTTTTTTTAATCGTTGATATAATAATTCATTACTCTATCACTATAATCCTTTTAATACACATCATGTTTGCTCATATTTAACTTCATTAATATTATGTTTGTGTTTAATGTTATGAAATTGTTGTGTTGCATGATGGAATAAACAAGAAGAATAGCACAACTATTTATGAGGAAAACCCATAAATGGGAAAAATCACAAGGGAAAAGGAAAACTCATTGTACTTGGAAAAAAACTACAAAGTAAAGAAGGTGAAGTTCTTTCCTAACACATCATCAACATACACTTCAATATTTTTTCCCCTTTTGATTTGCAAAAATTATTTTCATGAGGCATTGTAAGTCATTCCCTCATTCTTCAACTCGAAGGAAATTACATTATAAGAATAATTTACTTTGTCAGTGATAAAAAAAGTTTTTATGTGTCAGCAGGGTGCATCTTAATCTGATGGTCTCTAGAGAATTCGTCCAGGAAGCTTAGAATTGAATGACTAACCACTGAGCCTACTAGTGTGTCGATCCTCAACAGTGGGTATCCATCTTTCAGTTGGTGAAGTCGACACACATCCTGTATTTTTTATTTGCCTTTTACACTATCAGGATGTTAGAGATCCACATGGGATACTACACCTCTTGAATATAACTAACATCCTTCAACTTTTTTACCTCCTTTAGGATGGGTCTTGCTAGCTTTGTTGTCGAGGTTCAGATCTTTTGCCTCGCCGGTCAGGTCGATGGGTCGATGTTCAGTCGATGACACACCTGTCCATTGGTATGCCAGTCATTTTTGTCACTGAACAGGCAAAAACGTCTTGGTTATTTTGTAGGGATGGATCAACAATTGTGTGTCCTACATCAAAAGCTTAGTAAATTAGAAAAAAATTACCTCATTCTCCATCAATGACTTAGATCTTCAGGGTATTCTTGTTGGTCTTTAGACTCCTTCCTCCAAAATTATGGATGTTCAGGTGGTCGTGTTCCACGTTGCCTATGGCTAGGAGATAGCAAGCCTGGAATTGTTCAAGGTTCCCTCTGGCTGTGATGATTTCTCCATCCCTTGAGAACTTCACTACAATATGGTAGGTAGAGACTACTACACTGAAATTGTTCAAAAGTAGGTGACCAAAGATGTCATTATACGTCGGGGGAGAATCTACCACAATGAAATCTTTTGTCGATGTGAACTATTTATGATTTTTACCCCATTTAACTGAAAGTCTGATCATTCTAAGTGCTTCCATTCCCTCACTTGAAAATTCATATAACGGTCGGCTGACGCGATCATCTAGTCGTGTCAGTCAAACACTGGCTTGAACAACATGTTGTCGAATCTCCTCGTATCAATGAAAATTCTCCCTAATTGATAATTATTGATTATGGTTGTTACCATGATAACATCGTTGTGCGGGTTTCCTTTCGGGGGCAGATCCTTGTCCATGAATAAAATATGTCGATGGCTCTTGGGCTTTGGGGTGAAAGTAGTGACGTAAAGTTCCTCAGCTTACTGCCTCCTTCAATTTGCTTGCTTGGATGATTTGTTTCCTACAAAGATGGCGAATACAATCAAAGTTATATGAATGATGTTGGTGTGGACTGGCCAATATGGTACTTACCTCAATGGTGCTTTTCTTTGCCACTGGGTTGCGGCCCCTGATTCAATGAATTCCTTCAACTTTTTGGCCATGATTAGTTCTTCAATTAGGCTTCAAATGTTTCTACACTCTTGTGTGTCATGGTTATGATTTATGTGGTATTTACAGTGCTTCCCAGTGTCTTGAAGGAAAGCTCCAGACCTCATCGGTGGCGCCTTCCTAAAAAGGTCCTTGNTCCCCTTTTGATTTGCAAAAATTATTTTCATGAGGCATTGTAAGTCATTCCCTCATTCTTCAACTCGAAGGAAATTACATTATAAGAATAATTTACTTTGTCAGTGATAAAAAAAGTTTTTATGTGTCAGCAGGGTGCATCTTAATCTGATGGTCTCTAGAGAATTCGTCCAGGAAGCTTAGAATTGAATGACTAACCACTGAGCCTACTAGTGTGTCGATCCTCAACAGTGGGTATCCATCTTTCAGTTGGTGAAGTCGACACACATCCTCTATTTTTTATTTGCCTTTTACACTATCAGGATGTTAGAGATCCACATGGGATACTACACCTCTTGAATATAACTAACATCCTTCAACTTTTTTACCTCCTTTAGGATGGGTCTTGCTAGCTTTGTTGTCGAGGTTCAGATCTTTTGCCTCGCCGGTCAGGTCGATGGGTCGATGTTCAGTCGATGACACACCTGTCCATTGGTATGCCAGTCATTTTTGTCACTGAACAGGCAAAAACGTCTTGGTTATTTTGTAGGGATGGATCAACAATTGTGTGTCCTACATCAAAAGCTTAGTAAATTAGAAAAAAATTACCTCATTCTCCATCAATGACTTAGATCTTCAGGGTATTCTTGTTGGTCTTTAGACTCCTTCCTCCAAAATTATGGATGTTCAGGTGGTCGTGTTCCACGTTGCCTATGGCTAGGAGATAGCAAGCCTGGAATTGTTCAAGGTTCCCTCTGGCTGTGATGATTTCTCCATCCCTTGAGAACTTCACTACAATATGGTAGGTAGAGACTACTACACTGAAATTGTTCAAAAGTAGGTGACCAAAGATGTCATTATACGTCGGGGGAGAATCTACCACAATGAAATCTTTTGTCGATGTGAACTATTTATGATTTTTACCCCATTTAACTGAAAGTCTGATCATTCTAAGTGCTTCCATTCCCTCACTTGAAAATTCATATAACGGTCGGCTGACGCGATCATCTAGTCGTGTCAGTCAAACACTGGCTTGAACAACATGTTGTCGAATCTCCTCGTATCAATGAAAATTCTCCCTAATTGATAATTATTGATTATGGTTGTTACCATGATAACATCGTTGTGCGGGTTTCCTTTCGGGGGCAGATCCTTGTCCATGAATAAAATATGTCGATGGCTCTTGGGCTTTGGGGTGAAAGTAGTGACGTAAAGTTCCTCAGCTTACTGCCTCCTTCAATTTGCTTGCTTGGATGATTTGTTTCCTACAAAGATGGCGAATACAATCAAAGTTATATGAATGATGTTGGTGTGGACTGGCCAATATGGTACTTACCTCAATGGTGCTTTTCTTTGCCACTGGGTTGCGGCCCCTGATTCAATGAATTCCTTCAACTTTTTGGCCATGATTAGTTCTTCAATTAGGCTTTAAATGTTTCTACACTCTTGTGTGTCATGGTTATGATTTATGTGGTACTTACAGTGCTTCCCAGTGTCTTGAAGGAAAGCTCCAGACCTCATCGGTGGCGCCTTCCTAAAAAGGTCCTTGTCCTAAATAACGTCTTCTATTTATGTCACTAATACCCACAGGAGAGAGGTCTGAGGACCTTCATGATTGTTTCATGATCGTTCCTAATGCTGAGCTGGTCTCTCATGTTATTGAATCAATCGTTGACTCTGGGTCTTCATCTGACCCCTCTGGTCGTTGAGATGGTTGATTAAGTTATTTTTGTTTTAGGGATGACTTTCGCAATGTGGCCAAACGGATGGTCATGTGTTTTCCTTCAGTTTCTACCTACTATTCTATTGTGATATCTTTCGAAGTCTCTGGCAAAGGACTCGATAGCTTTCTCATAAGCATTGATATACCTATTGGCCATTTCAAGTAGTTCAGCCAAAGTTCATGGTTCCACGAGGTTAAGGATGAAACCTCTCAGAACTCAATCCCCGTGTCAGAGTAGCTTGGGCCATATCAGGTTTTCTCTGGAATAGCACAATGAATGAGCGCAAACTCTAATTGGGTCTCTGTGTTAGTTGCCACGAAGATCAAAAACTCTTCATATGCCTCTAGGCACTGGAAAACTGCGTTAGGAAGTCTCTTGAACTCTGCGACGCAGGTAATTACCCCAGTGCATTGAACCATCTTAAAACTGATAACCTCAATTTAATGATGAATAGTCTATAGTTAAACATGTCAGAGAACTTTAGCGGACACATTGACGATTCGAAAGATGTCAGTGATCGTTGGGAGTTTGAATTTCTATGTTGCTTCAGCTCCCAAGTTTTGAAGAGGGAAGGCATTGGGAGTTTGAATTTCTATGTTGCTTCAGCTCCCAAGTTTTGAAGAGGGAAGGCATTCTCTAGTTGCCGCAGCACTTTAGCTAGCCCAAATTATTGTCTTTCCATCATTGGTACGGATCTGACGCAGTCATGGAATAGCACATTTTTCACTCTCTCAGGTGCATGGTTCATTCTCCTTCTGTTGTGCGTCAGTGCTCTCTCTCGAGGAGAATTATGTGGTACTCACCAAGCACATTCACCTCCCAAAACAGTGGATACTCCTAGGGTTGTGACCGCTCTGAGGACCGCTGCAAATTGTTCTGGCATCTGGTTTATGATTTGGGCTCTCAAGTTCTGCAGTCCTCGTTGCACAAGTTTTTCTACAAACTCCCTTGTGCATCCCGCCTCTATGATGTCTCTTCAGGTGGTCTCTTTCTGCTGTTGTTGTGCTCTTCTTGTTGACGGTATGGTTTTACGCTCATCGCACCTGAAAGAATGTAAAATCCAAGAATGTCTGAGAAAAACACACAAGGAATAGAGCGTCACACAGAGAAAAGGAGAAGGGAGAAAGACGGTAATGAATAGTAGAAAACGTTTAACCTTTTTATAAAATGATCTCATATTTATAGACATAAGGATATGAATGTTAGAGTTACAAGGTTGACATCTAATCATTAATTTCTGATGAGGTTCTTTTAGTACATTACACTTTACATGCGTCTGATATATTAAATGATAAGTAGCCTCAACTAATCGACATATATGCCAACAATCGTTGAGTGTGCAGATAATCATTTTTCCTTGATTCGCCTCGTTGGCTTCCAGTCAGACATCGCGTCGTGATTCGACCGGTTTACTTTAGCTCAATCGTTATACATTTAAATTAATTGATCCTCAGGCTTGCTTTCAGGGAACTTTTACTGCCTTGAGATTGTCTACCGATCAGTTGATCCCACCGTTTCTCAGTAGTTTACTTAACCGTTGGATTGCCTCTACATTCCTGCTGACATTCTTTTCATATATATCATCTATTGTTTTTCTTTTTTTATTATTATTAAAACAATTATCTACAACCATATACGCAGCAGAACTGCTTGCCATACACTGCAGGATTAGTAAAGAACATTTTATTTTTATCATTGTTTTAACAAAAGTATCCATCATGCAGCCAATTTTGATAAAGTCAGTAGTCTTAGAGCTATGCAATGACAGTATATGTATTTTTATATAATCTATTAAGAATTCACAATAACCTGCTCTCTTTATGACGGGAACACATTTTTTAATTTTTTAAATTTAATATTTTAAAATGATTAAATCTTCAATAGGAGAGTACTAAATATTCAAGAGCATCAATAAAAGTGTAGAAGAGTTGAGTCAAGCTCAAGCCATGTCAATATCGAGCTCAGCTTGTTTGTTAAATTTTGAGCTCGAGCTCAAGTAGAGCTCAAATGGTTAACTCTTGCTCAGATGGAAGTGATGGCAGCCTGCTCACGAGCTCGAACTTAAAATTCAATTTTTACATGGGCTCACCGAAGAGTGTATTGGTGGACGGAGGAGTTGGATATAGTGGCAACTCACCCTAAAATGCATCAAAATGAATAACAGTAGGTTAATCGTGTCGTCTTGTGAGTCAATGAGCCGGGCCGAGCCGGGCCGGGCCGGGCCGAGCTCGAGCTTGTTTAATTAATAAGCTCAAGTTTGAGCTTAAACACGAGCTCATGGCGCGATAAGCTCTGCTCTCGAGCTCGTTAATGAGCTGAGCTGAGCTTTAGCTTACACAGCTCATTTACAACCCTAAGCGCCATCATCTTATTTTTTTCCTTAAAATATAATATGCAATTTGTTGCAGTACTGAATCAGATCAGCAGAAAAAAAATAACATACTTTATTTAGATTGCAAGTTGATGATATCCTGCAATATGTTTGTTTTATAAAAAATATCATAAAAGGATTTTGGCTAAATGATTAATCAAAGAAAATAAACAAAAATATTTTGTTTATTTATAAAGCAAAAGATTAGTCTTTTGTACTCGATAAGAAAATAACGTGGATTTTTTACTAGCTATTATGTTTAAAAAGGTGCAATTCACATATCAGACTCCATATTCTTCGTTGATTCAAGCACAAAAACGTGGATTTTTTTTCTTAGGTGCTTCATTCCACTTAACTCATGGAGAGATTATTGCGTGCGGACACCGCATGCATCTCTGCATGCGGTGTTCGATCCTGGCCGTAGATCACGGTGATCTACGGTCNCTCGTCTTAGCGTTATACGAAAGTTCAACACACATACGGATGAAATGGAAAAAAACGGTGATGACTCCGGAAGTTTTTACGTGGAAAACCCGTTAGGGAAAAACCATGGGGTCTGGTCCAGTTGCGAAAATTCACTATTGATTAATGATTACAGAAATCTCTTGTCCCACAGATGAGAATGGTAACTATATTTTTCATACTACAAGGTCGACTGACAGCGTTTGGTTGGTAGTGATTAATGACGATAGGTGGAGGTTGACGACGTTCGGCGGTGGTTGTTGGCGATCGACGACAGAGGTCGGCGGTGGTCGACGGCGGCCGACGGTGGTCGACGGCGGCCGGCGGTGGTCGACGACGTAGGTCGGCGAAGGTCGACGACGATTGGTGGTGATGCTGAGCTGCAGCTTCTCCTCAAGACCTCAAGCTCTCTCTAGACTTCCCCCCTTATGAGAGGGATGGGGCTCTATTTATAGTGTTCTGGGTGCAATTAATGCAGGAATATGAACCACTTTGATCGGATGGTCCGAAGAGCTTCCCTCGATCATACAGTGTTTAATGGATATTTGAGTGCCCTAATGATGTCAGAATTGAGTGATCTTGGGCTCGTTGGATTCGTCTTGTCAAGCCGCTCGATTTGAGTATAAACTTGTTATATTTGACAGTCATTTGACTTTCCAAATGTATTTATAAATCTTCTAACTATGGTTTAATGACTTGATCTGGGCTTAATTTGACTTGGGCTGGGCTAGTTTTCATATCATTATGTTTGTCTCATTGAACAGGTCAGTTTGACTATAAGTTTGCTGAAATCGGAGCTCTGGATAATTTTTTATTAAGATTTGAATGTTTCTTGTTTAAAATATTATCTCAAGATTCGTGTCATACCTCGATATTCGTGTTGGATGATGAAAATTTGTTCGTGGTATATCACCAATAAAGGCATTCTCTCGACTCTATCTTGCAAGTTACATCTCTCTAAAATTTTACGTGTGCCTCATTTTTCTCATAATATCATGTCAATACACAAATTAGCTCGTGATGATCAATGTTCTATCACTTTTGATTCAAATGGATTCCTCGTCATAGATTGTAATTGCTAGCAACCTCTTCGTGCTAGTTCAACCCATAATGAACTATACTCTATCAAGTGCAAATCTCATCTCAAAGAGTCAACCATTCACATTGCATTTTCTCCAAACTATTCTCATGATCCAAGTGGCTTAGTTTTCTTGAACAACCTCATGGATTAGTTGTCCTCGCTCTAACAGATCTCAATCAAATATATGTGCCCTAAGCAACCACTTTAAATGTATACATTATAATTCAGTAAAATTTCACAAGCTAATAATCTCTATTTCTATCATTTGTAGATTATTTCTTGTACATATTATTCACTCTGATGTATAGAGTCTCTATCTCACCACCTTGTTTTTCTTGTTTTTTTTTAATCTCTTCGAGTCGCTAACTTGTATATTTATGCCATCGTATAATTCTGTTATTTGAATAAATATCTCTCTTAGATCATTATAAATGATTTGAAGGGGAAATGAATTGAATACAAAGAAAATACGATAAGTGATAGACAAACAATTAAAAAGAAACAATTAGAAGGCGTATATATGGGTAATCCTCATGTGATGGGTAGAGAATATACTTCCAAATAGAATCGGACCGAAGTACCTCGAAACAGAACGTCCACGAAGAAAATCCCTATATAAACTATCTATAACTAGAGAACCAAAAAGAACATTTTTTGTTATGGGGTCAAGCGTCTTCTAGAGGAATGTATCCCCCTAGTTAATTACATCTTGAGGGATATCCAAGAATACTCTCGATAAAAGAAATTTTGTTTATATTATCATGAACCTGAATAATAGACCATCAAAGGATGATTATTTCAACCAGGAGCATCTCACCGCTTCGGTAGCCAACACCGAACCACATGGGAGAGGGTGAGTCCCTTAAAACCACAGATGGACGGTTGTCCACCGATAAGCAACCGATAAGCAATGCTCAATGAAATAACTAGATCAACTTGATAATAACATCTCTATGCTTCAAAGCTCAACGGGTCATGAGAGCAGAGGGTAAATCACTGTATCCCAATCAAGCAGTTTGCATATCGGGATGACCGATCGAGCCTAAAAGGCGTACTAGTGCAGCCGATCAAATAAAAGTGATCACGCAGATAAGCTTACAAAATGCAACAATGCCACAAATGATCATACCACCCAAAATACTTAACGACATGTCGAACTCGTTATATTGATCTCACAAGGAATCTTGGGTTGAATCGATGGCGGAGTTTCAACACCATATCGTGCGAAGCAACGTGGCCTTGTCACCCATTTTCCTGGTGTAGAGCAAAGTGTTTTCTCACGAGGAGAATTCTCTGCAATCGAATGAAAAACGACCAAAGGGATTTTGTCATTTACCTGATCATTTGATTTCACTTGTCCATCCAAGTGAAATCGCTGGAGAAAATGGTGAGGATGAGACAACCTCATTTTTTATGGGATTTTGGTGTCAAGGCTTCAAAGAAAATGCTCGGGTTCATATAGAAGAGTCCACGTAAGGCCCCTAGATCTCCTCTAAGAACAAAAAAAAAATCATAGCCCTTAATCCTCTAACATCCAAACCAAGGAAGTTCTAAGAATGGAAAGTGCAAGGGTTTAAAGAAATTTATACTGCAGTGGTGATTGTTTGATGTCCCGAGTTTTTTAGTTGGATAAAGTTAAATTAACGGTAGGAGAGAAGACATCAAGGTCCTTCCCTAAAAACAATGAGGATGCTCTCCTCGTCAGAAAGATTTCAAAATCCATCGAAGTTCACTTTCTCCAAGTAGGATGATGCTCTCCTCACCATAGAGACTGTGAGCTCGCCGGTTTCCTTAGCTTGGAGAGACATGGAGAAGAGAACCTTCAAGATATCCAAGCTTTTCTTCCTTCAGAGTTCTCTCTTCTCTTTTAGAAGCTCTCTTTTCTATAACACTTATCGAAGTTATCCCAAGAACTCTCCCCTTACAACCCTAAAAACTGAAAATGAAGTCCAGATTTTTTTTCAAAATGAGGAGAATAGCTGAAATGAGGAGAAGGTCAGGCTTCAATTAGTCTCCAAGCTTTTCTTCCTTCAGAGTTCTCTCTTCTCTTTTAGAAGCTCTCTTTTCTATAGCACTTATCAAAGTTCTCCCATGTGGTCTCCCCTTACAATCCCAAAAACTAAAAATGAAGTCCAGTTTTTTTTCAAAATGAGGAGGATAGCTGAAATGAGGAGAAGCCACCCACCCAAAATGGCCTCATGAGCCTTCCCAGAAGCCATCTAAAAGGGATATGATAAAAGTCTTTTGCACATCTCATACAAATCTTCATAAATCTTGCAATTCTGGTTCATCTTGGGGTGCACCAAAGTCAAATCAACGTAAAAAAGCAAGTTTTTTTGCAACCTAGAACTGGTCCATCGCCTGGAAAACACGACTATGGGACTACCTAGTCTAGGCACCACAAGGGTGGCCTCTAGTTTGCTGCCTCTCGTGAAAACAGGTAACTTTTAGCATTTTTTGTGCCTAGGTGCCAAAAACTAGTGCCAGACTTCCATGGGATCAATTTTAAACATCTGGAAGGCATTTTTGACTCCTAGGCACCCAGGGCTGGCACTTAGGCTTCGATCGATTTGCATTGGGAGCACCCGATAGAGGATTTTCTCGATCTGTAAGCTACGAGAGACTTCATATGAGTGAAAAGAAATATCATAACTTCAAAATTGATTATTTTGATTGGCTATTCACCGAAAAAATAACTTTCAATAAGCGTCCTGAACCATGGCGCAGTTAGGGTGCTCCAAACCCTATTTCTTGCCTGGATTGCCGTAAAATGGCCCTCGTCGGTCTAGAAGCCACGGAAAGTTGCACGTTATTATTAAAAAACCTTTTAACTCAAAATTGAATATTGAAAGAGTTTCAAATAGAGGTTTTTGGTGCCGACAGGGGCCTCAGACCCGCATAGTGGTAAAATCAGCCTGAACCCAAATTTCCCAAAATGTGTGTGGGAGATCTCGATGACTACCCTTGACCTTAAAAGACTCGGGATCTGAGTTTATCAACATAAAAAAAGACGTAAAACATGTCCAAATTTAGGACTAGTACCACCTCACGGTGAATTTTTCCAGGCAGGTGCAAATCAGTACCGGTCCTGCTTTCATGCATGGCACATACCGAGAGGTCTGATGGATGTGTCAATTAAAGGGAAACTAAGCATAGTGCCAATTTTTAGACGGGCATCGCTCTCATGTGACATCAAATAAATTTATGCCAACGCACGTCAAATAAAGTCTATAAATATTGTGTTTCCTTTATAGAAACTTTTTCACATTTTTGTTAGATCTTTCCTATGAAAAATAAATCTGACTTAACAACAATATTTATAAATTATAAAAAATGGTTGAATATCAAAGAACTAAATCTATAAAGATCATCCACTTTGATGATGAAGGAGAATATACAAATATTCTCTAAAAAAATTTTCCACTTAATACATAATGCCACATAAACAAAGTTGCTCAGCTACTTCTAAATAAAAGTGTTGTTTAATTGAAGCATCGACACATTCTTGAAATTATACACATCATACTTATTGAAGTTCAACTTTTGTTTTCTCTATGGAGTAGACACATTGCTTACTATCATTTATCTCATTAACAGGTTTTCATCACCAATGAATAAACATTTATCCCATATTAGTTACTCAACAATCAATCATCAGGCTATACTTATCTAAAAACATTTGTTGTGCTTATTATCCATGGCTTCACCATTACTATAAAAAAAAAATTCTCTATAATATCAACCAATTTGTTTTCATTGGTTATCACTTAATTAAAAAGGTTATAAATTTCATTATTCCTCTGTTAGCAAAATGTTTCTCTCCCACCATGTTATTTTCCATGAGTTTATTTTTTCTATATAAAACTCCACCTCTCTTAAGAAACCAGTCATATGTATGTTGACCTCACTTTTGGTTGAGGTCTAGAAATTTCTTTAATAGCCTAGGTCTAGCTATAGGACTTTCNGTAATGTTGAAATGACTTATACTGTTTGTTTAGTACCTAACATTCAAATGCTAAAATGTATTTCATTTCATAGCTTCCATAGCAATCTTTAGATGTTGTTGACTTATCTATCATCTAAACTACAAATGTGAAACAAAGCATATGCAATTATATTGATAAAGGTTTCCGTAGAAGAAAACTAAAAAAAGGGAGTAGTACTCAACATTCTCCGCCCCAAAATGTTACTGTACACTGAGGAGGAGGAAAGAGCAAGCAATTCGACTAGCAAAATTTGTCAAAAAAATTAAAAATCAGTTCTCATATATCTATTCAAACAAAATAAACCAACAAACAAATTTTAAACAAACATATGAGCATTGCTTATATATATTTCATCTCATTGCTTCTGTTGATTGATTAGAACATGTAAGGATTTTGTTAACTTATCTATCATGCATGTTTCACGTGTGTAGCAAAACATATGTAATTTTATTTATAAAAGTCTCATGTAAACTAAAAAAAGAAGCAGTGTTTAACATTTTTTCCTAAAAATATTACTCCAAACTGAGGTGGATGCAAGAATAAACAATTCAACTAATAAAATTTGTCAGACAAATTGAAAAATCTGTGCTCATATATGAATCGAAAGAAAATAAACCAACAAAAAAATTCAAAATGAATAGATGAACAATTTTCATATATATTTTATCTCATTGCATCTATTAGATGATCATAACAAACAATGAAGTTGCTAACTTATTTATCATCCAAACTTCAAAAGTGTAGTAAATAATATGTAATTTTATTTATAAAAGTTTCAGATAAACTAAAATAAGAAAATCATGCTCAACATTCTCCCTAAAAATGTTACTCCACACTGAAGAGGAAGCAAGTGCAAACAACTCGACTAGCAAAAACTGTTAAACAAACTAAAACTAGTGTTCATATACCTATCTAAAGAAAATAAACCAACAAAAAACTGAAATAAACGAATGAGCATTGCTAATATGTATTTTTTCTCATTGCTTCTACCGATTGTTCATAACATGTAAGGATGTTACTAATTTATCTATCATGCAAACTTTAAATGTGCAACAAAACATATTCAATTCTATTTATAAAAATTATAGCAGAAGAAAACTAAAAAAAGAGAATAGTGCTCAATATTCTCTAATCCAAAATGTTAATGTACACTGAGAATGAGGCATGGGCAAGCAAATCAACCAGCAAAATTTGTCAAAAAAATTAAAAACCAGTGCTCATATATCTACTAAAACAAAATAAATTAACAAAGAAATCTGAAACAAACATATGAGAATTACTCATATATATTTCAGCTCACTGTTTCTGTTGATTGATCAGAGCAGGTAAGGATCCTGCTAATTTATCTATTATGCATGATTCACATGTACAACAAAACATATGCAATTCTATTCAGAAAAGTCTCAAATTAACTGAAAAAAGAAGTAGTGCTCAACATTCTTCCCCCAAAAGATTACTTTACACTAAGGAGGAGACATAAGCAAACAATTCGACTAGCCACTTCAAAATGTTACTCCACAGTCATGATATTTAAAATAATAAATCTTAAAAAAAAACAAATGAATAAGCTTATATATTTTCCATTATGTAGCTTCTACTGCTTGATCATGATTACTGTAGATGTTGCTAACTAATTTATCTTACAAACTTTAATTTTGCTTCAAATTATATGCAATACGAGAAGAAAAAAACAAATAGGTTCTCAATACTCTCCCCACAATATGTTCATCCACGCATATGAATGGGAACGAGCAAGCTAGTCGGTCATCAAACAACATAGATACATATGCAAATCAAAAACACAAAAAATTTCAATGAAAAAATAAGAAACACAGAGATAGGCAGCAACCTCAAAAAAAAAAAAATCTATAGAGGACAAAACTTCACCAGAAGATTGTAACAAGTCTTCGGGGCCGAGCAAAGGGAGAGGAGCGGAACCGGGTTTCAGCCCTATCAATACGAGTGACAAAGGAGGACATAGGCAGGGGTATATGCGAGGATAGGAAGTGAGATTTCTGGAATCCAAAGTGGCATTGATATCAAAGGAACCTCGCAACAGAGCTTGAGTCTCAAAACGCCATCTCCCCCTTCAGCTTTGGTGTTCGACTTGTTGCGGACCCCAACCAACGAACACTCTAAATAAAAGAGTTCCCAAACTGTGCTTCTCCTTTTCCGCAACGTAAAAACCGCAAAAATGAGTTCCCAAACGGGCCCTCATCCTTTATCTATTTACATATCAAATTTCTAAACTTCAATGTATTTACATATCTTTTCATATCACATTAAAAAATATCATTATTTTACTTTTAAAAATGTGAAATGCACATTTTCCTACATAGTAAGTTGGCATATATGTAAAAATGAAAGTTTTGGTGTTAGATATGTAAATACATAAGCATTAAGTTGTTTGCATGCAATTCTTCCAAACTACAAATATTGCCAATTAGATTATAGAAGTGTTATCGAAGAGGCTTCTTATGCTTGAATAGCAAATCCCTCAATAAACCGACTCAGCACCAACTGCACGCCATGATTTTGATTTCATTCATCATGTTTTTTAAGCACTTTAAATTTATCTAACTAAAAATATCAATCAAATAATGCCGAGTGATATATTGCACATAAGCGTTCTTTCATTAAAAGATTTTACCATCCAACGTTAGGTTGAAACATTATATTGGAAGCTTTATAAAATCAAGTTTAGAAGTAAATTATTCCTCATTGAATTGTTAGTCAAAACTCCTTAATTTAGTGCTCAAATTTGTGCCATATCGATTGAAATACTAATTTAAAATAAATAAAAATTTTAAAAATCTATAAAAAAAGAAAGGGATAATTACATAAAAAGCACCAAAACATTAATATTTATAAGATTTTTTGTGCTACGAAGCCTATAATTTACATTGTCATGACCAGATCATTCAAAATTTGATAAAAATGAATAATATGGGTCCCACCTCTCCAAAAAAAATAAAAAATTGTATTCAAATAATATAAAATATTGACATTAACAAATTAAGCACTCAGGTGTTTTTTTTAACTACCGAAAGGAGAATTTGATGAAAGGAAAAAAATATAAGTTGAAGTTTTATCATGAATGTTGATATTGGAGTAAGAATTTAAAAAATGGATAAAAGATCACGACTGATTTTCAAATAGTAAGTTTTAGATGATCAGTATCTCATTTTTTAGGAACTTAGTTTGTATATAGTTGCTCCTGCTAAAAAAATACTATCTTGATCATTTAGATATTTGAGAAAATATTCTGGTCGTACACAGTACGTCCGGACGATCAACCATTAACCGACACGTCGTCTGACACGTCGTCACACACATCTTTGGCAGACGATGTGGATGTTGGTAGTTGCCGTCCGGTCCGGACGTCCCGACTTTCAGAGGGAATATTTTTTTCATGATATTTTCTTGAAAGTAAATAAATTAAAGATAAATATTTCCTCAAGTAAATGCTCTGTGCTCTGATATTATAAAATTTGAGCTATTGGGCATCGTTTTCCTTTAGTGTTGGATGTTTCTTAAATAATAATAATAATAATAAAAAGATATACACACAGCATGTTGGCCATTTAAAAATAATATCTCAACTACCACTACGCCCCCATCAATTGCGAAGGGAGAAGGCTACTACTGACTGTAGGTTCACATGTAGAAACCTAGCAAAAGATCATTCCCCTCATTTGATTCTCTTTTCCTTCCATTTATTCTCAAATCCCTCTATATCAGATCAGTAATCTGTAAATTGAGAACAAGATCCAACTTTTCGTCCGCTCACATCATCGCCATCATGCGCGCTGCTTCAGCACCCGCCGCCGTTACCCAAAACCCTCGTTCCCATAGGAAGAAGGCCCAATTGAATTCTCAGAATCCAATCAAAACTCCGCCATGCCCTAATAAAACATCAGCGATCGCCAATATTTCCATCTTGGTCGCCGTACTCTTTGCTTGCGGATTCCTGTTGTTCCCATGTCTCAAGTTCTTCTCTTATGGCTTCTCTGATTTCTGGAAACTGATGATCGCTACAGTAGACAAGGAATTGGGTGTTGGTAGTGGTGTTTATTTAGTGAATGGATTTGGATTTATGATTGCTTGTTCTGTCATACTCTGGTTTTTAAGCTGTTGTGTTGGGAAAAAATGTGATAATCCAAACTGTCGGGGGCTAAGGAATGCTCCGGAATTCGACATCAAGATAGAGACGGAGGATTGCTTGAAAAATTTGCATAATTCTGCAGGCGGAGATGGTGGGGATAAAGGTTTCTTTGAGTTGAGTGAAGATTACAATAGAGAATTTGGGGCTGAATTGAAAAAGATGGCACCTTTGAATGGAAGAGCTGTGCTTATATTCCGGGCAAAGTGTGGTTGTTGTGCTGGTAGAATGGTGGTTTGGGGGCAAAAGAAGGCACGTTAGGCTAGAAATGAAGAATCTATTTGAGAAGGTGGTTTGTGATAGGATGATAGGAACACAGCTTTTGGAGATATAATCTTTATAAAATACACTGCTCTTATTGGTATGAATAAGTTGGTGTAACAACGCTTGTACGAGATTATGCCGTTTTGTACCTGAACAGTTTAGCATTTTACAAGAATTTTTAATTACCATTATGATCAAATGTTTGTGCTTTTATAGTTTTTTTTTCCTGCATTTAAATTCACAGAAATGCTTAATTCAGCTAACCATATTTTTCTTTTGCTTTTTGAAAGCAAATATTACTATTGATGGATAGAAGGCAAAAATTGTTGATTCTGAAACTTAGTGAGGACCTTTTTCTATCTAAATCTATTTTATCATCATTTGCAATTTATAAGTTTTATATCTTGTTCACTCTACTTATTCCAGGATTTACTTCTTGCCTCATGCAGATATAAATTCATTAGAGCTGCAGTAAGTTTAGCTTGTGATTCAGAGCCCCTGTTCTTCTAATTGCTTTGCATTTTAAATGCTGGTGGGATGATTTATATGGGCATGAAGGTTCTTGTAGTTGCTTATTACGGAGTCTGATTCATATTTTGAGTTATTTATTTATTTATTTATATTTATATACATATTTTTTGTACTTCAGTAAACTGTATTTTTTGCAGCATGCATTTGTTTATGCAGGTGATACAAGCAGGATAAAATATGAATTTTATCTTGGCCTACTTAATAGTGTTTGAATGCTGATTAATAATATTTATCGCCCGCCAAACTTTAGCAAATCTCAAGGCTAGATTGTCCTATATGTTTCATTCCTTTCATCAGTTTTTAAGCAAGTATTCAGCTGGATATGATGCCCGCTGAAACATTCGTATTTTATTTATCATCTCCATGCTATGTAAAATTTGGTGCATTTACATACCTACCGCTCAATTCCTATATATTTATATACACCTAAACTTTACTTGTTCATATCTTATAAAAAAAATATCATCATTTTAGCTTTTAAAATGTGAAATACAACTTTTCAAGTATAGGTAGGTGACATGTATGAAAAACTGAAGTTTAGATGTTAGATATATAAATACACAAGAATTAGGTGGTATGTATGTAATTCTTCCTTAAATTTATTGAAAGTGGCGGGGTGGGGTGGGGTGGGTGGTACTAGTCAGTGTAGAAGGCCCCTACCTAAAGAAGGGTTGTTGTTCACAGTTTTACTGCTGCATTAAAAGGTGTTTACTATGCAATTTTAAACACTCATTGATATTATTTTAGGGGATTAGTTCTATTTAATTCGAGTTTTTTTTTCTCATCTTCACTTTTAGTTAGCTCATTTATTCATCATTAGAACTGATATCATTGGCTTATCATACAGTGTGCATCAGCTCTACACTATAAATTTGGATTGGACTATGATCAATTTCTTTGCTGCTTCACTGAAATCATGCATGTAAATCCTAAAAGTGAAATTAAAAAACAATGTTTCATTTTTAAGCACCATAGTGGTGAAGCACAGAGAATATTAGAAAATGAATTAAAGGTTCAGGTCAATTTTGAATCTGATTATAGTTTAGCAAATCAGAAATGACCTGATTATGAAACTCTATCTTAAAAATGATTTGTTGATGATCCAACTTGTTTGATAGATGG
>JXCR01147333.1:332686-363587 GCA_002079205.1 Phalaenopsis hybrid cultivar
TTCAATTTATTAGGTGATTGCCGTAGGTATCATAATATAAATATTAGGTAAATGATGGTAGGAGATTAATTTATAGGAATTAGATAGAAGGTGGTGGGTAAAAATATTGGATGAGTTAGATAATACTAATCATATCTTTCTATTTTAACAATCTCCCACTTGGAGATAAAATTTTTTAAATAAATTTTTACTGGTTGATGTCTGAAAATCTCTCCATGCAGCACCTTCATATCACCATTTATGAAGGTTCATTGAGGTTTTACAAAGCCTTAACTTTTTAATGGGGGCCACTTTTGTGAGCAAATCACTTAGATTTTCTGCTCTTTTGATTTGGATAGATTTAAAACATCATTATCAAGCAGTTTGCATTTGAAGTGGTACTTGAGTTGTATATGTTTTGTCTGGAAATAGTGGGAAAATTTTTTTATCAAATAAATGATATGTTGATTGTCACTACATAGGGAGATATTTTTGTGATCAGTTCAGTTCTTTAAAAGTACTTCTTAGCCAAATTTTCTTTTTGCTAGCTTTAGTGCCAACTACATGCTTGGCTTCTCTTGTTGATAATCTAATAATCTCCAGTAATGTAACAACCAACTGCTGTAAGTGTTGATCCATTTAAAAACTCGAAATGTTTTTTGTAGTTTTGGCATATACCGATTAATAGTCAACATTGCATGCGCAATCTCTAATCCTTTGCAAACTATTGCATGTAGTACATAGCTAATTATTGATGCATAGTGACATTATCCATATAGTCTTTCTTTTCATCTGTGATTGAAGAGGGTTGTGACTAGTGTCATCACCATTTTTTGCTTCTATCATATTAAACCTATACAACACTTCATCAATATATTGAGATTGTGATAAGTTCAAAATAATTGCAGCTTTATTTTGATCTATTCTCATTTCAAGAATTTTATTGCCTTCACTCAGGACCTTCATGTCAAAGTCATTTGGCAATTGTTATTTAAGATCATTGATTTTTGCAATGTTAACTCTTGCAATTAAGATATTATCAACATTCCAAAACAGGATGATACAATTTTTTTCCTTTGTAACAAACCATTGTATATATGAAAATTAATCTTTTGCATAAATTTAACAAATTTTTTATACAATTACTAGGGCTTTTAACCGATTTCGACCCAAGCTGAGGTCGGCTCAAAATCGACCCATTTGGATCGAGTTTGTATCAAAATCGGATTGTGGCTCGTTATGTTTGATTTCAAGCTCGAAATTGAATCAAGCTCAATGCAGCTCTAAATCGAAACGAGCTAACTCAATTTTGGGTTATTTTGATCAGTTCCAACTCGAAATCGGCTCGATCCGGCTCAAAATCGAAACAAGATGTCTTAAATTGAGTTGTTTGGACCCGTTTAAGCTCAAAATCGGCTCGTAGCCATATATTCGATTTTATTTAGCATTACTTGTAATTTTTTTTTAAAAAAATACTTTAAGCCAATCTCAAGCTAGCTCGAGTCGATCCGTCTGTGGCTCGAAATTGGCTTGAAAAAAATTTGATCTGAAGTTTTGGCTCATATCTCGGTTGATTTATTTTAATCCAAGCTAAAATTCAAATAAATTTTCGAGCAATTAACAATCTTACAAGCTAAATTCACAGCCCTAGCCATTATCGTGGAGTTTGCTTTAAATGATAATAGGCATTTGTTAAAATCAAGACTTAATTTTATTATCCTTGTGCGACAAAGCCTTTAGGTTGAACCATATAGATTTTTTTTATTGGTTTTCCATGGTGAAAAGCATTCTTAACCTTTATTTGCCGTAGATGTAAGTTTTCTGCAATTATAATACTCAAAACTTGTTGTACATGTTGTGGTGGAGCCCGGTTTAAGAAAATCAAATTTTTTTTAATGTTTGCTGCCTCTTTAACCGTTCCCGCCTCCATTCTTTGGAAGAGGCGTGACTTTTTGCTTGGTTGGCCCCACCACCATAAATGCAAGCAAAAGAGGAGAATTAATTATCCTCTTTTTTCTCTATTGAATTGTTGCCTTTTTTGGAAACCGAATTTCAAGTCTTCTTCAACAATTTGGTTTCCTGTGTAAAGCTTACGGAAAAAAAACGCTATAGCGGAGGGGACGGCAACGAGAAGGACTTCTTCGGCTGTTCTACTCACGGGAAGAAGAGAGGAAGGCTTACTGAGAGAATAGCATATCCTTTTTCTTCTGGCTTGGCGTGAGACTTAGGAGAAGAAGACAAAGCGGAGAGAATAAAAGATTTTTTTTTATTCTTGTTTCATTCTTCTTCTTCACTACGTAGGAGAAGCCCGAGGCGAAAGAAACTGGCGGCGTCGAGAAAAGAAACAACGGTGAAGGAATACATCGAATTTGTAATTCCTTGAAGTTGAGATAAGTGTTTCTTGTAAATTGAAACATTGTGGGTGTAAATTCCTCAAGTAGTAAAATCCTCTGCAACTCCGTGGATGTAGGCAATTTGCCGAACCACGTAAATCTGTGTGTTTTTTGTGTGAATTTTCTCGTGCTATTTTTACTTCGTCGTTGATCGTTATAAATTTCAAAGATCTCACAACAACTGGTATCAGAGCCAATGGCTACAGACGAAGTGAAGATTTCAGGGATTGAGAAATTTGATGGCACAGATTTTGGTTATTGGAGGATGCAGATAGAGGACTACCTCTATGGGAAGAAACTTCATCTTCCGTTATTGGGGAAAAGACCTGAAAGAATGGATGAGACTGAATGGAATCTGTTGGATCGACAAGTTCTGGGGGTTATTCGATTGACCCTATCGAGGTCCGTTGCACACAACGTCGTCAAGGAGAGGACGACTGCAGATCTTATGACAGCCCTGTCAGGTATGTATGAAAAGCCATCGGCGAATAACAAAGTATATTTGATGAAGAAGTTATTCAATTTGAAGATGGCGGAAGGTACGTCTGTCGTACAACACCTGAATGATTTCAATACCATCACAAATCAATTATCGTCTGTGGAAATTGAATTTGATGATGAGATACGTGCACTGATCCTGTTGGCTTCATTGCCAAATAGCTGGGAAGCTATGAGAATGGCTGTCAGTAATTCTGCAGGTAAATCTAAATTGAAATTTGAAGATATTCGTGATTTGATTTTGGCTGAAGAGGTGCGCAGAAAAGATTCTGGCGAAATCTCAGGTTCGAGTTCGGCACTAAATGTTGATTCCAGAGGGAGATCACTTGACAGGAACTCAAACAGGGGAAGATCAAAATCGAAGAACAGAAACAGGAGCAAGTCAAGGCCTGGTAAACAAGTAACTTGCTGGAATTGTGGCAAAACTGGCCACATAAGGAGGAACTGCAGGAATCTTAAGAAGAAGGAGATTGACAGTGCGAATGTGGTAACTGAAGAATCACATGATGCACTACTGCTGGCAGTTCATAGTCCTGTTGATGACTGGATACTGGANTTATTTTTACTTCGTCGTTGATCGTTATAAATTTCAAAAATCTCACAACAGTACAGTTGTTTGTTTAAACATAGGAGAGAAATTTCAGTGACGTTAATATCTTTCTTCTATTACTAATAACCTCACAATGTACCTTTTGTTGTCATTCTACTGTTTTTCTTAATTGTATAAGTTTTTTTGGTACTCTAGTCATATATTATTTTGTAGATATAATCCTTCTTTTTTTATTACTAGCCCTTGCTTAGATTAATCTTTAACTTTTATTGTTGCTTGATAGTCTCTAGGTTTAATAATATCGAGAAAGAGAATAATAATTAAGAAGCTTTAGAGTTCTTTGTTATTATCTTTTAACTTCTGTTACACGGAGTTATTGGTTGAGAATGATTTTGATCATTTTTTGGCATCTCCATTCTCTTATCAAATTTAATTGGCTCTTTTAATTCAATTTGTTATGTATTGGAGGTTTCTTTTTTAATCCCGCTTACCTATCTTTTCACATCTCAATTTCATTAAAAATAGCACTCCTAATTTTGATTATTTTCTTGTTTTTGTTATCCCAATATTTGTAGTTAAAAGTCATATGCAATAAAGTAACACATCATTGATTTTGGTTCAAGTTTCTCTCCATTATTATCTATGTATGCATATTAAAGGCAACCAAGAACTTTCGAACGTAAGACAAATTTCTTATTTCCAGTACAGGCTTCTTAAAAAAGATCACAAACCATGAATTTATGAAGATTGGATCCTATGTTTTCTTCTATATAAAATTTTGTCACTGGAGCAAGATCCGAGATTGTTTGCTTTCAATTTTTCACTGTATTAGAAGATGGAAAAAAGCTTTTCTTGTGCTAGTTGAGATTGAATATTTGTTCTGTCTGCTGCAAGTTTGGTATTATTAAAAATCAAACTTGCAGTTTTTAGCCGCTTTCTGGTAGGAACTTGAGAAACTATCAATTATGGGTCTTTTGGTTATAAATAGGACTCCTGGTCATCAATAGATCTCTTTTTTCCTTCAAACTTATGTTTGCTGCTTGGACGAAAATGTTTTTAGTACAGTGCAAGGCTCAATGATAAATTCCGGTCTCACTGTACCACTGACCTAGATCTTTTTTGGTTGCTTTTATCCATGCTCTTTGCGATGCAAGTCTTAATCATTTTCGTTTTTAGAATTATTACAAAATTTATAAGGTACCTTTTAATAATCATTTGGTAAAAGTTTTATTTATTTTACGAATTCGCATCGAAAGGGTGTAGGCCTTGCCTAAGCTAAAATTTAATGGACTGTAATATTTTTGTGCCTAGTTCTGTGCATTCCATGGTGTCTTTCATTGAAAAGCTATCAAGGCTCAACATAGCCACAAATCTCGAAGTTATGAACCTAAAAATAAATACGAAAATGTTTTAACTAGAGAACAGACTCCCCGATCATTCTGAAATGTAACTCAAGCCAGTGGAAAATGTTTCCATTCTCGATCGTTCAAAATTCTATATTTGTTGTTTTTGCTCTAAGAGTTTCACACAAAAACATATGAAGTTATGAAACATCAAGTTTTCATTAAATGAGTGTAACAGTTACAAAAACAACAACAAGCCTTTAATCCCACTAAATGGGGTTGGCTACATGAATCCTTTTTCTCCATTCGGTCATTTTTTATGCAATATACCCAAGTCTTTTAAGATCAACCTATACCTTTCTTAACATATTTCAAATTGAAAGTATCTACTCGTCTAATGAATTGAATTATGGACATTAGTTTCCATCTTATCTAGGTTTTAATCTTTGCTTTTTTGAAAAAGACTGTTTCCAATAAAGTTTTTTATTAAATTTTCTTATTTTTTATTTGTTCAACTAATGAACTAATAGCTGCAACGATTTATATTTCTTCGTACTTCTGATATTTTGCTTAGATTCCTTGATACACGTTTTACAAAGAGGCAATGGTGCCTTCCACACCGGTGGCTTATGTGATTGTGCTTTGTTTATTGATTGTGGCGGGGCTATCTTACAAAGGAGAGAATCTAGTGAGGAAACCGCAATAAAATAAAGCACGCTCACTTCTTTTCCCTCCTCTTCTGACTCTCATTTGAACTATTTTTTATTCATTTCTACAATAGTCAGGATTCTTCCCTTTCAGTTCAAAGAGCTGGAAAGAAAGGAAGTAAATTTATCATCAAGGAATGATGACATGGCGTGGAATATAGATATTACACTCCTTTTTCTTGCACGTATCCTTTGTTATTATGGAGCCCGGTCCACCCAACCCGCCTCCCGCTCCCGATCGCGAAAAGTCACGATTCCTCTCTGTTTCGCGAAAACCGCTGCTCCCACCTCTAGATTCGCGAAACGCCACCTCCCTTCACCCGCGAAGCGAAGCTCTTTTAAGTTGTGAACAAAAGAGAAAGAAAGATATTGTGAGGCATCGCACGGCTCTTCTTCAGATTTAGCACGGCCTTTTTTTGTATTCTTCTTCGGGCTTCCTCGGGATAGAAGAAGAGAAGTGCAAGCGGTAGTTCCTTGTGGCTGAAGGAAGAAGAAGGAAGAATAAAGAAGAAGAAGAAGATTGTTCTCTCTTGGCTTCTTCTTGGTGGCTTCTAGCATAAGAGAAATTGAGTTTATTTCACTTATAAGTATATCTTCTTCGATGTATCTCGGTGTGGAGAAAGAAGAAGAGAGAGTAAGAAAGTGAGAGATCCCTCTTGTAAGTCGAGACGATCGACTGGTGTAAATTCCACAAGTAGTAAAATCCTCTGCAACTCCGTAGACGTAGGCAATTAGCCGAACCACATAAATTTGTGTGTTCCACAATATTACTGTTTTCTAGTGTGAATTTTCTCATTTTATTTTTCGCTTCATCGTCGATCGTTCTTCTATTATATATATATATATATACCACAACAACTGGTATCAGAGCCCGTGTTTCGGATCTAAGGAAGAATGTTGACTGCATATGAAGTGAAGGTTTTAGGGATCGAGAAGTTCTGGGGGTTATTCGATTGACCCTATCGAGGTATGCTGCACACAACATCGTTAAGGAGAAGAAGAATGTATATCTCTTGACAGCCTTCTCAGGTTGTATGAAAAACCATCAGCGATTAACAAGGTGTACTTGATGAAGAAGTTATTGAACTTGAAGATGACAAAAGGTGTTTCTGTTGCTCAACACCTGAATGGTTTCAATACTATCACTAATCAATTGTCGTCTGTTGAAATTGATTTTGATGATGAGATACGTGCGTTGATATTGTTGGCATCATTGTCAAATAGTTGAGAAGTCGTGAGAATGACAGTTAGCGGTTCTACAGGTAAATCTAAACTGAAATGTGATGATATTCGTGATTTGATTTTGGCTAAAGAAGTGCGCAGAAAAGATTCTGGCGAGATCTCAGGTACGAGTTCGACACTGAATGCTGATTTCATAGGGAGATGGCAGGACAAGAACTCAAATAGAGGGAGATCAAAATCAAAGTCTGGTCAGCAGACAACTTGCTGGAATTGTGGTAAGGCTGGCTATATAAAGAGAAACAACAGGAATCCCGAGAAGATGGGGAATGATAACACAAATATGATATCTGAAAAAGTACATGATGCACGATTGTTGACAGTTCATAGTTCTATTGATGATGGAATAGAAGATGAGAGTAGATCCGGGACACTCATTCCTATTGTTCCACAGACAGATAATGGAGAACCACAGAGCTATGAAGAAATCTTGCAAGATGAATGTTCGAGCAAGTGGGAGCTGGCGAAACTTTCACCAGAGAATAAGACATTACACAACAAGTGGGTGTATCAGGTAAAGACTGAGCATGATGACAGTAAGAGATACAAGACCAAACTTGTTGGAAAAGGCTTTCAACAGAGGCATGATATTGCTCATGCTGTGGGAGTTGCAGGCAGAGACAAGAGTAACCCAAGAAATAGCTTGGAGGTGCAATGCTATGTGGACACTGCTAATATGTTGACTAAAGATGTTACTCTTGAGAAACTGAAGTTGTGCACAACTTCAGTTGGTTTTCTGGTGTGAAGACAAGGGCTTTGAGTTACAGAGGTGGAGGATTCATGTTTGAAGAAAAAAAAAAGGCGACGACGCCAGTGAAGAATATCAATTTGAGGTAGGAGATGTTGTTTGTGTACCGGTCTCCAAGTGAGAGATTTGTTATTATGGAGTCCGGTCCTCCCAACCCGCCTCCCACTCCCGCTCCCGATCGCAAAAAGTCATGATTCCTCTCTATTTTGCGAAAAACGTTGCTCCCGCCTCCAGATTCGCGAAACATCACCTCCCTTCACCCGCGAAGCGAAGCTTCGATTCGCCTTGTTCCTTTAAGTCGCGAACAGAAGAGGAAGAAAGATATTGCGAGGCATCGCACGACTCTCTTTCAGATTTAGCACGAATTTTTTTGTGTTCTTCTTCAGGCATCCTCGGGATAGAGGAAGAAAAGTGAAAGCACTAGTTCCTTGCGGCTGAAGGAAGAAGAAAGAAGAAGAAGATTGTTCTCCCTTAGCTTCTTTTTTGTGGTTTGTAGCAGAAGAGAAATTGAGTTTATTCCTCTTGTAAGTTTATCTTCTTTGGAGTTTCTCGATGTAGAGAAAAAAGAAGAGAGAACAAGAAAGTGAGATATTCCTCGTGTAAGTTGAGAAGATCGACTGGTGTAAATTCCTCAAGTAGTAAAATCCTCTGCAACTCCGTGGACGTAGGCAATTTGCCGAATCACGTAAATCTATGGGTTCCGCTGTGTTACTGTTTTTTTGTGTGAATTTTCTCGTTCTATTTTTCACAACATTCTTTTTATATACAATGTGATAATGGGGATCCTGAGTACTTAAATGAATGAATGACAAGTGCTAGGTCTTACTCTTGCATTTCATTAAACTGTTTTACGCAAAATGCTCAATCAAATAGCTAGCCAGTGGCTAGATCTCTCGTTTGATGTGAGGCCAAGGATGAAATGGAAGACATGTTGAATTGGATATAAGGCAATGCCCAAAATTTTTTTTCTTATTGAATTTTTTTTGTCCATGCAACAACTCCAAGCTCTGTAGTTCTCAACTAGGCCTCCCTCAAAATGAATGAGAAAGAGTTTTTGTTAAGTTCTGAGTCAAATTCAGAAGACATGTTGAATTGCATATAAGGCAATGCCCAAATTTTTTTTTCTTAATTTTAGAGGGCTTTTAAGATCTCTGGTTGTAACCTCTATATATTGTAGAGTTGAATGGCCAAACTACATAAACATAAGGCTCAGGCGATGTTTTTACTGTAGGTTGATTTTAAAGTGAATATGATAAATTTAATACAACATTGGCTCTTTATGTGTTTAAATTGATCTTAATTGTATCGTTTTAAATAAAGTAGTACTAGAGGTGGATGAGATTTTCTCTTTAGCTATGAATCATTAATATCACTTAAAAATTTTAATCATTTTTTATGAATATCAAGATTTCTTAGAATATAATATTTTTTTGAAAATATATAAATCTAATCTCCACACAGCTATCATCAGAGTGTTTGAATTGTTTCTTTTCAAATGCATTTGAACTTTATCAACTTTACTTCTTGCTTGTAGAGGATTGAATTTATGATGATATATTCATTTGTTATATTACAACTCGTATCAACTATTCCCATTCATAGAGGATTGAATCTAGAACTTTATGACTTCCTTTAATAATATTTAAATTAAGAGTTTACATTTATTTTTTTCTCTATAATTTTAGAGCTTCATTTTAGTTAATGGATCTTCCGGTTGAGTCCTTTTAGCACAACTGTCGTTGGGAAATGATTAGTATGTCATCAGGAGTTGCTATTTAAAAATTTTGATTTTAAGAGTGAATCCCTCGGATTGAGATCCACTATCATCAAAGGAAATATTTGTTTTGAACCTTATCGACACTATTGTTTATAACAAATCGAATTTATGATTTATATTAATGGAATTTATTTATCTTTGAAGCTTAATTTTGAAGATAGACATCTTCGATTGATATTCTGCTTCAACATAACCATTGTAGGAGATTATGAATTGTTGCACTTATAAATTGAGAGCTTAATTTTTTGAGTGAGCCATTTCGATTGATATTCACTTTCAGCATTGTCATCAATGAGGATTAATTAATTGACTTGTATTTTAAATTTGAAAACTTGAACTTTAAAAATAGACCCCACTTGTTGAAATTATTTATCAACGTGACCATAATTGAAGATTGAACAATTGATTTGTATTCACGTTTTGAAAGCTTAAATTTTAAAGAAAAATCAGAGATGTGTCATTTGTGATTATTCATTATTGCAATTTGAATAGAAATTTATTATTTCAATATCATACGAGTGCTTTTCTTGTCAACTCCAACTATTAGGAGGGACACGTTCATTTGATATAGCTCAATTATATTAACTTTGATCTTTTTTAGGAGGATTAGATTGGTCAAATGAGACTCGTGATTCCATTATAAAAATAAGACAGACCACCCGAGAACACGTATTGCTTATAGATTTTGAATTTAATTTTTAAAAAGATATTTTTGCAAAGTTTAATAATGTGTGCATGTTTCTAGGAATAGGATGATTAGAGCCCATTTTATCTTTTAGTTAATGCAGTATTTTCAAACATTCAAATTTAGACATTTCAGGCAATGTTAGAGCACATGCAGTGTATCAAAGACTATGACATCTCCAAAATAGTCATAGTCAATCTTTGACATTTCATTGCTCCAAAATAAAATTCAACAATCCACCAGACTCGTCGACTTGCACATCTGAGGTAAATAAATTGTCTTTATTCTATCTTTCCGAGAATATTTACAGTAGAGCACTTGCATCTTCGTTCTCAATTCATGATCTCATCTCATTTTTTATGCAATTATTTGCATCTCTTCTTAAAAATCCCAAAAATCGAGCTCCTTCCACTTTTTCAGCAAGATAATTGAATGCATCAGTCGTTCTAATTCATGTTTGTCATCAAATGTAGCACAACTGCTTTGACTTCACTAACACTCTGATGTGATCTCAAGTGATGTAGATCACTCTGATGTGATCTCAAGTGATGTAGATCACTCGGCTCTGCTAATGAATGATTGAGATTTTTAATGAATTTCTTAATCACTCACTTACCACCAAAATCAACGGCAAACCTTACCATTGGAGGACAACCAGTCCTAGTTTTTGCTTTCTAGAACTTCACGCCTCTACTGGGTTCTACTATTTTCTTAAAACCAGATTTGACGCATAAATAATCTTTCAACTCTATGGTTTTTGTGTTTGGCCAGCTCACATGATCATTTCTAACACTAAATCATATTTGGTGTGCATAAGTACAATACACCTATATGCTTTTTTCTCATTAGGAACAATGGTGCACAAAATTTTTTGGGTGACTGACTCTTCAGTTGCATGATCTTCCATTGAATCCTGAATTAAACCAATGAATTAACATAAAAATATGAGTACAAGTAAGATTGTAGTAATAGAAATCTATAATATTATTACTTACATGAATTCAATTATGAGAAACATGTTTAAACTATTAAATGATTTAATAATATGGTTGTGCTGATCATAAACGGAGAAAACAAACAAAAGGGTCATTTTTTTGCCCAAGCAAAAGCACTAGTTATTGAAACCCTTGGAAAAAATGTAATAGTCATATCAATCTTGTCACATATAGCAAATTAACTATCAATACAACTATAAAGCATAGGTAGTACTGGAGTAAAAATATTAGTACTACATTCTCGTGCACAATTTAGACCCAAGTAATAGATTTTGATCCATCGAGTGATTGAAAAAACTTGTTGTATTGAATAAGAACTACGGGGACTCATTGTTGTAGGCAAGTATGTCTATATAAAATATTAAAGAAACCTACCAATATTATAAATTACATTAATTAACTTGTAAAAAATACATTTTTAATAGATAATTTGTCAAAAAAAAAAGTGTTGTGCTAAACAAAACCGGGGCAGGAACATTCGTTAGTCATCAATATGTACACTGCAACGTATTAAAACCCTCGCAACATGATTAGTTAAATGAATTTACCGACAGCTGAGTAATTATCTATAGTGGGAAGAACAAAGACAAACATTGTAATGGAGAAAAAACATAGATACAATAAATTTATAATTGAAAATCACACTTAACAAAATTAAAACTCTCCCTAGAAATAAATATATTAACCTTAAGAAATTTAACAAAAGTTGAATGATAACAAAAAAACTGAATGAAAGCCAAAGTATAGCACTGTTGTAGTGTGCAAAGACCTAAAAACCTAGAAAAAAAAAATTGTGTTCATTATAGATAAAATTTATTATGCACATTTAAGCCATAAATTGATATTTAAACGGTTGGAAATATTTATTATATGCTGGTTCTACAAAAAAAAAAAAAGAAATAAAATAAATGTTTATCATAAAATAGCTTGAATACGCACAATAAAACCTACCAATGGCTTCTGCTCCCCGTTTTCAGTCTTAATGTGCATATTTGTGGCTTTTCTTCATGAATGGTATTTTTGTTCCTAGAGTTTTGAATTTTTTACTATTTCATTGCCTCCTCTGCCGCCTAAAGCAACTAATTTCGTGTGACTTAATGTCAGGCGAATTCAAATCAGGTCATACCCACGTGATAATTCTTTATTAGAGTCCAGACAGAATAATGTCCGGGTTAGTCTAGAATAACGTTGGGACTCTACACGTAATATTTTTCCAATCTTAAGAGGGATAAACAAATACACAGAATGGTAAAGCTTGCCAAGGTCGAGAGCAGATGGGATTGGTGGCTGTGAAGGAGATGAAGGCTTGAGTACTCTGTTTATGAATTTGGGATGAGAGATTTCCGTTAGTTCCTGGGGATAGCCGGCAACAGCTGTTGTGGTGGCCGAATGATGTTTAACTAATATCGCCGGAGAGAGACGAGGACAGGAGCGAGATGTGCAATTGGTATGGTGGCTTGCGAGCTCTAGTTAGGAGGTATATGGATGACGAGTTAGGGCGTCGGAGTGGTGGATTCGGCAAAAGTGGAATGACAAGCAGAGTAGCTGCCGTCAGAAATTGGTTCTCGAATAGGAGATGTAAGCAGCTAGAAAAATATAGAGCGGGAAGGAGAGTTGTAGTGTGTTTCAATAACAGTAGGGAGAGAGTAGTACGTTTTTTTCAATAACAAAGGGGGGAGAGCAACGTAGGCTACTGGAGCTTTTTGATTTGTGCGTGATTGGGAGGAAGAAAGAGGGAAGCGTCGCAAGAGCTGCTGCGTGAGACACTGAGAGTAGGGCTGGAGTATGAGGTTTGTAGGAAAATGAGGAAGGGGACTTTGGATCTGGGTTGCGCAAGCTTAGACTTGTCGGTTTTGTGGTGAAGAGCCTGAGAGTGAAGAGGGATGATTGAGAGTGCATCTTGGAAGGTGACTCGGGCTGGAGTAGCAGCAGCACGGGGATAGGGAGAGTCGGTGCCTGAGCAAGTCTAAGAGCAGAGGTAAGACTGTGTGCGTCTACTAGAGCGAGCGAGTAAAGGGCATGCAGGCTACTTCGTGATAGGGAAACCAAGAGAGAGGCTGATAGGATGAGAAAAACTAAGTAATATAATCTTGTCGTTTAGTTAATAGGGTTAAGAGTAATGAATTATCGTTTTAATACTGTACAAAAAATTAAACACACTATTTAAGTATATATTATATACCGTTTTCGGATCTCATCGTTGCACCATATGTAGGGTAAATTATTACACTCTCATCAGCATGTGTCGCCGCTCAAAGTATTGGACGATGTATTGTCCAGTCAGGTGTTTCACTGTTTTGCAGCGTATGTTAGGATTCTGTAATGTACATTGTGACTCCACAAGAAATTTCACTGCAATGAGCAAGTAATAACCGATGGTGGTCGACAAATGTAGGAATGGGATGTATTCGTCGGATCTACGGTACAGAAACAAAGCAAGACTTTAGCTCCTCCTCCAAGCTTAAGTCATCTTATGACTCAATTTTCTGATCCCTTCCAAGAAGGAGAGAGCTTTATTTGCAAATAAGAAAAAATTTAAACCACTCTGATAGGACTATATCAGCATGTTGACTCGATCAAATATCCGGAGAGTAAGGTTCTGGATGCACACAAGGAGGAGCTGTGGTGAGGTCAGCTGTGGATGGTAGAGTAACTGGGACGATTGGCTTAGGACTGCAGATATCGGTGAATAGAGTAAGGAGGAGATTCAGTTGGGTGTTTTGCGTGAGAGAATAAGGACTAGCCGGATGACGCATGAGAGCTCGAGGGAAAAAATGAGAATAGGGTCACCGGGTCAGTTTCAAGAGGGGTTATTTTTAGCTTTCATTATTATCTTTTAGGGATTATTACATACACAGCACTCAAAATAATAATTAAAATAATAATAATAATTATTATTATTATTTTATTTTTAGTGATAATTACATACACAACTTCCTCGATACCCATTTCGTCAAGTGCGAATTTTTAGAGATAATTGCATACACAAAAAGCAAGTTGAAAGTACGCTTTCAATCATCCCCTATGAATTTCAATTATTTCATATTTTACTATCATGATCATGAAATTCAAGTCTGTTATGTGACAGATTACTGGGAAGGCGAAACAAGTAGGTGAGTAGGTGAGATGACAAATTTCACCACCGTCATCTCACCACCAAACCAATGAGTAAGATATTGTTAAGTTATGAAGCTTAATTTTTGCCCAACGAACATTGCACTTAGTCTCAGTACCTAATATTTACAGTAATTTCATTTTGGATGTTTTAAAATTTTATTATAATTTTCAGCTGTCTAGATTTATTTCCTTATAAAAACACGAGAAAATTCATTCATCGGGTAATCATTCAAGAATTCTTAATGTTTTTATGAGTCGATATGTTTTCTATTATTTTTTTCACCATTCTTTACATTTTTTTCTTAAGTTTTCATCACCATAATTTTTTCTGTTCTCCTTTATTTGTAGGAGATTTTTGGTGATATGGTTAGATGAAAAATAAAAATTAGCAGATTAAATTTCAATCACCCATAATGAATTGGTTGGGTAGTTACAATAAAGTTAGAGAATTCATAGATAATTCCATCATAGGTAGGTGCTCGATGTCAGTCCACCTTCCAGAACCATATTGTTGATCCAAATGGACATTCAGAGAGAACTGTGAGCACAAATTGAGATATCATTCAACATTCGCGTAAAAAAACAGAGAAACCTTATTCTATTGATCATTCTCTCCAGGTTCAGAAGTATCTGCTGAGGATAGAAACCCGGGACTAGTACTTACAGTCGGAGCTTTTTGTACAAGTCGCCAGATGAGCAATCTTGCTGGTGTTTGATTTGGTAGCCATTAGCATTCAAGTAAATTTGAATCTAATAAACCTTGCAAATTGGTATCTAATAAATCTCAGAGGCATTAAATCCTTGAAAATTGATTGATTTATTTATCAATGTGTTGAATGCTATTTTGTTTTCTTTTTGGCATGTAGAGGATTTATTAAATTTTCAAATCCTAGTTCAAAAACTTCGGGCAATATATTAAAAAAAGTTAAAAATAAAAAAAAATTAAAAAATTAAAAAACATAGGACAGTTTGAAATCACCTTTGATTTTTATTATTTTATTATTTTTATTTTTATTTATTTTATATATGTTTCACTTGAAATAAAATACATTTGATATGTTGTAAAAAATATATCTTAATTATTTTTAAAGACACTCAATATTATTGTTAAAATATTTTTAATGTTTTTAAAAATAAATTAATTTATTTCAAAAATGAAAATAAAAACATGTATAAAATAAATTAAACACATGCTTTTAAAATAAAGCAAAAAACAAAAACAAAACTAACCCCAAATAAGCCCTTAAAATCTTATTGTTGGTAGGGCTTACTAAAAAGTCATTTGGTATATTGGAATTTGAGAGTAAAGTATGGGAATGTAAAATTTTTATAAAGTTGTAGCGTGGTAGGGAAGAAAAATGGATGTTATATAAAATTTTGATGTATTTGAAATTCACCTTTTAGATCATTTTCAATGTATTTGAAATTCATTTAATTTTAGCTAAATTTTAAATACATTATATGAATGGTACTTCTAGCTGTTAGCGCTGGCGTCTGATCATTTTCCCGCTCCCGCAACCCAATCTCCCGCTCCCGTTTTCGCAAATCAACGCCACCATCTGTCGCGATACTTGTTCATGCTCGCTCCCACTCCTCACGTTTCACGAATCGGCGCCAGCGATTCTCTGCTGCAAAGAAAAGCTTCGCTTCATCCAGTTCAACCGCTCCCGCGCCCAATTTCGTGATAAAAAGACTTCGTACGGCTCTCCTTGAAGTTTAGATGTCACGATGTTCTTCTTCGGGCTTCCTCGAGATAGAAGAAAGGAAAGTGCAAGCAATAGTTCCTTGCGGTAAAAGAAGAAGAAAGAAAAAGAAGATTGTTCTCCTTAGGCTTCTTCTTGGTGGCTTGTGGCAGAAGAAAAATTTGGTTTATTTCTCTTGTAAGTTTATCTTCTTCGGTTTATCTCGGTGTAGATTTTTTCGGTGTATCTCGGTGTAGAGAGAGAAGAACATAGAGAGAAGAAGTGAGAGATTCCTCTTGTAAGTCGAGGTGATCGATCAATGTAAATTCCTCAAGTAGTAAAACTCTTTGCAACTCCGTAGATATAGGCAATTTGTCAAATCACGTAAATCTGTGTATTCTTTTCTGGTGTGAATTTTCTTGTTCTATTTTTTGCTTCAAAGATCGTTCTTCTGTTTGATTTATATGTATACAACCACATAATCTGGTATATCTATCTTACCGCCACAACAACTGATATCAGAGCTTTGTTCGGATTTGAGGAAGAATAATGGTTGCAGATGAAGTGAAGATTTCAGAGATCGAGAAGTTTGATGGCAGTTTTTGGTTATTGGAGAATGCAGATAGAGGACTATCTCTATGGGAAAAAACTTCATCTTCCGTTATTGAGGAAAAAACCTTAAAAATGGATGAGGCTTAATGAAATTTGTTGGATCGACAAGTTCTGGGGGATATTCGATTGACCCTATCGAGGTCCGTTGCACATAATGTCGTCAAGGAAAGAACGACTGCAGATCTCATGGAAGCCTTATCAGGCATATATGAATAGTCATCGGCGAATAACAAGGTGTACTTGATGAATAAGTTATTCAAGTTGAAAATTGTGGACGGTGTTTCTATTGATCAACATCTAAATGATTTCAATACTATCAAAAATCAATTGTCGTCTGTTGAAATTGATTTTGATGATGAGATATATGCGCTGATATTGTTGGCATCGTTGTCAAATATTTAGGAAGCCACGATGATGGCAGTTAGCAGTTCTGCAGGTAAATCTAAACTAAAATGTAATGATATTCGTGATTTGATTTTGGTTGAGAAAGTGCGCAGGAAAGATTATGGCAAGATCTCAGGTACGAGTTCAGCACTGAATGTTGATTTCAGAGAGAGATGACATGATAGGAACTCAAATAAAGGGGGATCAAAATTAAAGTCTAGTCAGCATGCAATTTGCTGGAATTATGGCAAGGCTAGTCACATAAAGAGGAACTGTAAAAATCCTAAGAATATGGAGAATGATAGCGCAAATGTGATATCTAAAAAAATACATGATGTATTATAGCTAGCAGTTTATAGTTCTGTTGATGATAAAAGTGAAGATGAGAGTGGGTTTGAGACACTCATTCTTATTGTTCCACAGACAGATGGTGAGAAACCACAGAGCTATGAGAAAATCTTGCAAGATGAAAGTTCGAACAAGTGGAAGTTAACAGAACTTCCATCAGGGAAGAAGGCATTACACAACAAGTGGGCATACCAGGTGAAGGTTAAGCATGATGACAATGAGAGGTACAAGACTAGACTTGTTGGAAAAGCAGAGGCAGAATATTGTCTATGCAGTGGGAGTTGTAAGCAGAGACAAGAGTAATCAAGAAATAACTTGGAGGTGCAAGGCTATTTGGACCCTATTGATATGTTGACTGAGGGTGTTACTCTTGAGAAGCTGAAATTGTGCACAACTTTAGTTGGTCTTCTGGAGTGAAGACGGGGCTTTAAGTTGCAGAGGTGGAGGATTCAAGTTGAAGGATTCATGATGAAAGATTCATGATGAAGGATTCATGTTTGAAGAAAAGGGTGGCACTGCCAGTGGAGGATTCAGTTCGATGAAGAAGATGTTGAAGCATGTGTATCGGTCTCCAAGTGGGAGATTGTTAGCGCTGGAGTCTGATCCTTTTCCCGCTCCCGCCTCTCAATCTCCCGCTCTCGTTTCCCTCTCCCCTTTTTGCGAATCGGTGCCACCCTCTGTCGCGGCGATACGTGTTCCCGCTCGCTCCTGCTCCTCACGTTTCACGAATCGGCGCCAGCGATTCTCTACCCCTAAGAGAAGCTTCGCTTCGTCCTGTTCAACCGCAGTCGCTCCCGATTTCGCGATAAAAAAACTTCGAACGGCTCTCCTTGAAGTTTAGATGTCACGGTGTTCTTCTTCGGGCTTCCTCCGGATAGAAAGAAGTAAAGTGCAAGCAATAGTTCCTCGCAGTGAAAGAAGAAAAAAAAATATTGTTCTCCATATGCTTCTTCTTGGTGACTTGTGGCAAAAGAGAAATTAGGTTTATTTCTCTAGTAAATTTATCTTCTTCGGTGTATCTCGGTGTAGAGTTTCTTCGGTATATCTCGGTGTAGAGAGAGAAGAACAAAAAGAGATGAAGAGAGAGCAACGAAGTGAGAGATTCCTTTTGTAAGTCGAGGTGATCGACTGGTGTAAAATCCCCAAGTAGTATAATCCTCTGCAACTTCGTGAACGTAGACAATTTGTCGAACCATATAAATCTGTGTTCTTTTCTGGTGTAAATTTTCTTGTTCTATTTTTCGCTTCAAAGATCGTTCTCCTGTTTGATTTATATATATACCACATCATCTGGTATATCTATCTTATCGCCAAAACACTACCAATCATTGATATTGGTTCTCGTTTACCATTGTAGTTGGACATTTGCCGCCACCAATCAACATTTGGTGATCACAAACTATGGCTGGTCATAGCCATTGCATTTGCTACCACGGTCATTGACCTCATACCGATACTGCCCGCCATCACCATCAAGCATAAAAAAGTTATTCCTAGCCATTATCATTAGCTACCATTGCCATGCCCACCATCCCTCAAGCACAAAAATGGGAATCCTGCATTTTCTTTACACTCAAACTTAATAAATTCAAATATTTCAAAAGACCGTGTAGTATTTTTACTAAACATTTCTTTCTTCACAAAACAAACAATCTCTAAATCACAATATTAATATACATAAAAAATGTATCTGTGTTGACCTTGTGTAAATCTAATGTACCAAAAAAGTGAGTACGACAAAGTAGGGCTTACCAACAAAAGATCATGAAGTTTAACTGTCTCACAAGTGAAGTTGTCTTAACTAAAACCAATAAGAAAAAAGTTGACAGAATCATGCGATAGACAAAAGACACCACTGGATACAAAAAATGAGAACAAAACAAAAAGACATCCAACGAACTTTCACAGGAGAGCCGATCCAAAGAAAATTTGGTTCACTACTCTAACCATCCCAAATACATTCAAAGGCCCCTACACAGGGTTTCAGGTTTGACGGTTTGGCCATATCAACCTGTCGATCCGTATCAATCAAGCTCAACCAACCAAACTAATCTCATATAAGAGAGCAGATCTCAACTAACAAAACTGATCTTGTCGACTATAAGCAAATTAAGCTTATTCCACCAACCCAAAAAGTTATCTAAGAATAATCTCATACATCTAAAATATAAAACATGTAAAATATAAAAAATATCCTAATTCGAACCCCATTAAAATTGAGGTAAAAATGCAAAAACATGATATTATTCTTATTTATAAATAGGGGAACCTTTTACAAGGTAAGGTAATCATTTTGAATGTATTCATTTTCATTATTGTTCACCCCTATTTTTAACTGTCTCTCTCCTTATGCTATATTCATTAAATGTGATTCATAGAAAAATTAAAATTCAACAATTAAAGTTTAAATTTAATTAGCTCAAGCTTTTACTCTAATTTCAATTCAATATAATGCAGGACAATGTTCAAAAGAATTAAAATATAATTCTAATTATGATAAATAATCATAATTTCTAATATGATGGTCATTCAAACAGATAGAACTCCTAAGACTCAAATAATTCTAAAACTCTGCTTGATACAGAATATTGACAGCAGCCACCAAGTAACCACTATTTCTCGATTACCTACCCATAACTTTCCCGTCATCACACAACTATGATTTAACATTGCAAATACTCTTATCTAACTAAAAACTTCTTTTTGATCATCATCATCTCACTAACAATCCCCTAACCATTGCCACCCGACTATAATCCAAACCATGTTGCTCAATGACAATCACTTTGGCTTCATTATAATATATCAACATGCGAGAATTGAACATAATTTTCATTTTTTTTACTGCTTACATAATTCAAAATTACGATCCACAATATTGACAATAACCAGCAAGTAACTATTATTTCTCGATCATCTTTACCTGGGCACCATAACTTGCTCATTATCTCTCAACTTCGATTTAATACTTCATTTAACATAGTCTTAACTAAAATATTCATTTTTATCACCATCATCTGACTAGCACATCCACTCATCAACAATCATCATCATTCTATCACAATCGAATATAATTTTCATTTTTTTTTACAGATTAAGTTCAAACTATTTATCTTAACAAGCTCAGAAAGTCTATTTTGAATGATGGCCTTGTATGTTGAAGGTATTGCTATATTCCCCAAAATGAATTTTTGGGCTTTGGGTTTGATTGAATGTATGTAAAACCCCCATGAAATAAACTCTAATTTTGCATATAGTCCATACAAGTATTCACTTGAGATTAGCATTCAATGAAAGAAAATTGAACCTGAAAGACGCCTATAAACCAATATCAAACAGCAACATCTTGGGATGTTGAACCCTTGCCAACTCATCCTTCGAGTGTAATTTGCCTACAGCAATACCCGCTAACTGAAATTAGTGTAAGGCGAATGGATTCAAGAATCATAACAAAAATTCGATATGTAACCATATTAAGCAAGAATTTCAGAAAGAATTCATCTTCTTATTTCTAAATTAATTCATTGTACACAAATCCAGCTTCCCCCATGTAACAAATAGACCAAATGAAAGAAATAAGCAGAAGATATAGCAAAGAAAAAGAAAGACAAAATCAAAAGCCATTTCTATCAACATGTTGTTCTCCTCCTTCCTGTTCCTGCTCTTGATCTCGATTCCCTGTCCCCTCTCCTCTTCCAAAAGTAATCTCGAACCAAATTGCCCTTTCTTCCCCCTGGCCATCTACATCGCTGCCTNCAAACCAATATCAAACAGCAACATCTTCGGATGTTGAACCCTTGCCAACTCATCCTTCGAGTGTAATTTGCCTACAGCAATACCCTCTAACTGAAATTAGTGTAAGGCAAATGGATTCAAGAATCATAATAAAAATTCGATATGTACCCATATTAAGCAAGAAATTCAGAAAGAATTCATCTTCTTATTTCTAAATTAATTCATTGTACACAAATCTAGCTTCCCCCATGTAACAAATTGACCAAATGAAAGAAATAAGCAGGAGATATAGCAAAGAAAAAGAAAGACAAAATCAAAAACCATTTCTATCAACATTTTGTTCTCCTCCTTCCTGCTCCTGCTCTTGATCTCGATTCCCTGTTCCCTCTCCTCTTCCAAAAGTAATCTCGAACCAAATTGCCCTTTCTTCCCCCTGGCCATCTACATCGCTGCCTACTTTCTTAGGTTCGCTCTCATCCGCCGGCATACAATACCGGCACACCGGGCATGTCCCGTGCAGCCCCAACCACTTATCGATGCAATCTCCATGGAATCGATGCTTACACGGCATCTCCTTCACCACTGCCTGCCCGAACTCATCCAAGCACACCGAGCACTCCTCCCCGGANACCATTTCTATCAACATGTTGTTCTCCTCCTTCCTGTTCCTGCTCTTGATCTCGATTCCCTGTTCCCTCTCCTCTTCCAAAAGTAATCTCGAACCAAATTGCCCTTTCTTCCCCCTGGCCATCTACATCGCTGCCTACTTTCTTAGGTTCGCTCTCATCCGCCGGCATACAATACCGGCACACCGGGCATGTTCCGTGTAGCCCCAACCACTTATCGATGCAATCTCCATGGAATCTATGCTTACACGGCATCTCCTTCACCACTGCCTGCCCGAACTCATCCAAGCACACCGAGCACTCCTCCCCGGAATCACCCATATCCATCGTCCGCATCGCCTCAATCGATGCCTTAGTCGCCGGCGGCGGCCCTTTCCGACCTGTGCCGGCGGAGAGTAACTCGGTCAATAGGGTGGGATCGCCGCGTAGAACCGCAACGCGACGGGAAATCGGGTGAACAAGCAGAATACGTTCCGAAGGAGATCCTTGGTCCTGCGAAAAGGGGCCGCCCAGAAGACCGACGATAATTGGGTTGAAGATCTGTNCTGCGCCGGCGGAGAGTAACTCGGTCAATAGCGTGGGATCGCCGCGTAGAACCGCAACGCGACGGGAAATCGGGTGAACAAGCAGGATACGCTCCGAAGGAGATCCTTGGTCCTGCGAAAAGGGGCCGCCCAGAAGACCGACGATAATTGGGTTGAAGATCTGTGCTTCTTCGGTAATGTTGTCCGCTGAGATTGAGGCTCTGAAGATGTGGGAGAAGAAAGCTGCTGCTTCTCTGTCCGAATCCGACGCCATGATTGAAGAGAATCGGTAAGGAGGGAGGAGGAGGATGAACCGTGTATTGATTTGGGAATGAATGAAGGAATTCGAAGCAAATGGGAAGGGAAATTAAATGAGTGGTGGTGGAATGTCGTAGAAGAGTCTAGAAGTTTGCCAGCTTAATCTACCACGTCAGTCAGCAGAGTCGGCATATTTTCTTATTTTTCAGCACGATGCTTTGAGCCGAAAAAATTGGCATTTGAATTTACCTTTATACCCTTTCAATCCGCCTCTTACGTGGAGTGTCTGGCACCGTTTATTGGCGCTTTGGTGAGCTTACTTGGGTGACGGCCCTTCAAAAATCACATCCGCCCACGAAAAGGAATGTTTGTAATTTAGGGTATCTTTGGAGTACCTGTAGTTTATTCAGCTTCTACTGATAAACAGATTATCCTGATAATCTGTTGATGGACAGCTGATCCGGATAATCTGTCTGGTTGTTTGGTTAGTGCATTTTGAAAACAGCTGATTCTGAAGAAATGATCAGTCTGCACCTGTTCTGGATAAACTGTTGAGCTGTTTAGTTCGTGCGTTTTGTAAACAGTTTATTGGTAAATTTTTTTATTTGAATTAATAATATATGTAACATAATAAGTTATTTTATCAACAAAATTAAAGATCAAATATTAAGACAAAACAATACAAATAAGTAAAGCTACATAAATATATAACTCAAAATAATGATTACTTGAATGTCTCACCAAGCTTTATATATGTTTCACATTTTGGAGTTTAGCATATAACATTATTAATTTGCAGAGTGGGATGATAAGGAAGAAGGAAAGAAAGTCCTGCAGCAGTGGGAAGGTGATTGGGATGATGATGATGTCAATGATGATTTATCCCTCCAATTGAGAAAAGAATTGGGAAGCAACTCAACGAAGAAGTAAAGTGCCTCTTGCGCTCCTTCCTCCTTATTGTGCTCTATAAGCTTTAGCAAAATGTTCTTCTGAGGTTTGTGTGCTTTTTAGAAATGTGTTTTTAATTTTTTGAACAAATTTATGTGCTGCATTGCCACAGTTTTCTGCTTGGGTTTGAGAACTTTGTTTCAATGAACTAAACTAGGCATAGTTATTTACTAAATGACTTATTAATTTACTTATTGATTATGCAGTGGTTTATAGAAGATGTTGTAGAGTGTGTTATGATGATTTATGTTTTTTCTTCTTCTTAAGTTTTCAAATGACAATTTTAATTGATGAGGCAATATTGACATAAATATAAAGGATGCGGAGAAAATATTTAAAAGATATGGTGAAACATACAAGGATATTGGGTATTGGGCATACTCTTGGTTTACTTGAATACTAAGGATTAAAGATCGAGAAAAAAAGAATGGCAAGGAAAAATAACTAAGCCTTAAATAAAACAAATTAAACTATTAACATGATTTTATCATTACATCCATGATTGCTTTATAATTCGAATCTAATCTAAATTAGCAAATTTAGTGTTTTATATTATTTTCTTGCTGAAGCAGAATTTATTTTTTTCCTCCAAATGTAATGCATGATGAAATCCTTTTAATCATTGGCAAGTATTGTACCTTAAACAAATTGTTGTGTTGCAATTGGCTGAACAACATTTAGAATCATCACCATTACTTCTATCATATACGATATAAATATATGAATTTGCAATGGAAGTACTGAGTTACTATGCTGATTCCCAGGTTGTGCTTACTCCTGTTACTGCTGGTCTCATCCTCAACACATGCAAAATCTGTGGTGAATATTATTCGACCTATAATACCTTTTCTTGCCATGTTTTGCACAGCGTTGTGTATTGGAAGTCCTCTTGCTATTAGTAGGAGCCAACTTCTATCTTCAGGTCACCTATTGCTTCTACCCATAGTGACATTTCATGTTGCAGCCTTTGCATTGGGTTATTGGGCTTCCAAGTTACCATTTTCTTATGTACATGTCAAGTTTCAAAGTATTTGTGCTCATCAATGATTTCTTAAATTTTATGATATGTGGAACAAAATGCATTTTTACCATTTTATGTACTTCATCAACTCCTTGTATACACTCTTTTCAGAATAGCTCAATCATATATGAAGATCTCAGTTTGAAAGTTAGTGATTCTTGTTTATGTAAAAACGTACTACCATGTAGCCTCTTCAAAAAAATGGATTAGGCCAATTAGAGTAAAGATGGTGTGTTGGAGTCCTCTATGCAACGCCTAAAACATACAAAAAGTTTGATTGCTAAAAAAACGAAAAAAAAAGAGGTTAATTACATACATACCACCCAATTCTTATGTATTAACATATATAACACCTAAATTTTGATTTTTACATCTATACCACTCATATTTTCATGCATAAGAAGCATACAAGTAAATATCAAATTGAGAGCGTATATGATATACAAGTCATGAATGATCTAGTTTGCAAACCATACCTTGTATTGTGCTTTTGCAAATTGAAACAGAAAGGATTGTTCATGCATTTCATCGTGATTAGCAATTTAAAAGCACTTTTATCAATCGATTTATCGCAAAGAGTGAGTTATAATAATTGAGAGTACAGACACATAACTGCTCGTTAGCAAAATATAGTAAAAAAATGCAGCAAAATCTTGCAAATAAATTATAAGAGGTGATTTTAATAGTAGGAGCAGCACTAAGCAAGGACAACGGGACATATAGGAAACATAGCAAGCAGATGTCTGTCATTTTTTAGATGCATTGCTGCTGCCTTCAACAAGAAGCAAACACAATATGCATATAAGACACTTTCACCTTATAGCAGACACTTAGATTCTGTTATAGTAATTGATTTAAAATGAGAACTAGTCCCAAAAAAATTGCTTATTTTACTTCGCAGAATTTGCATACCCTGAAAAAGTAAGAAGAGATCTTCCTAAAATGCAGGATTTAAATTGAACCAGCTTCAAATTCAATTAGTTCTAACTTAAGGGTAAATTCATAGAACATTCAACAACTGTACAAAAAAAGTAAACAAAAACTGACTTTGAACTTCGCCAAAATCCAATATAAATTGTTTTCTTGTTTATAATTTCTTTTTTTCCAAAGATATGTATATTCATACTCGAAAATAAAGTTTAAGAACCCATGAAAAACAATGTCATGATCGATCAATTTCGTTCGCTATCTGGTCTCGCAATGCGGTCATTTTCCTTGCACATTCACCTTCGCGACTGTAAGCATATTCAGAGTTTTCATGTGGTATGAGATGACCGACATGAAATTCAAATGCTTCTTGTGGAATATGATGCATGTCTTCTTCTACAGATGCAAAGTCCACGTCAGAGCGAGAGTGGTGGCGTTGGATGTAGTTGTGCAGAGTCATGGTTGCCACAACTATTTGCACTTGCTTTGAAAACAGGTAGGTTGGCATGTCACGTAATATCACCAACTTCTTCTTCCATACCCCAAATGACCTCTCAATGACACCGCGTAAAGAGGAGTGTCGTTTGTTGAACAATTCCTTTCTACCACGTGCAATCCTGCTTGACCTCTCGAAGTCGGGAATATGGTATTTCGTGTCGGCATAAGGCTTTAGATAACCCCTTTGTAAGGGATATCCAGCGTCAACCAGATAATATTTACCTGTATGAAAAACGTAATTTAGAAACGACTCATAAATGTCTAATATATCTGTTATATTTATGTGCCAGAAGGAGGGTACATGAAGTAATGAGTTTGATGTCTTGTTGCAAACTTAAAAACATGACTATCATGTGCGCTGTCTTCCCATCCGGCCGTCACAAATGTGAAACACATGTAAGCCACATTGTCGGTGCCAGATACATGTGCATCAACGCGAGTTCCATCAATAGCTCCTATGCAGTCCTAAATGTAATAATGTTTAATCTTTTAACAATTGAGAGGTAAATAATTATAATATAGTAATGACATGTTTAAGATATACATTGAAGAACGGCATGTAGCGAGGGTCAGACACAATATGTCGGGATGGACTCGAATGTGGGATTTCGGGCTTAATTATCTTAGAGGCTAAACTTACTAGAGCATTCAGACCAATGGAGAAATAACTGTTGATAGCCTCTGATGAATGTTGAAATCATTCCATGGCTTTTCTAATAGACTCATTCTGAGATAATATATAGAGTGTTATTGTTAGCACCTCTCTTGATGTCATTCTGGTCGAGTCATTCAAATCATGTCGGTGTTGTAGTTCGTAGAGCAAATTGATGAAAATCTCTTTCGTCATACGGAACATGTTTGTGAAACGTATCGGATGCCCTTGTAGTAACTCACCAACCCATTTATTGCCAACATATCTCGATGTCATACATGTAGTTCGGTCGATGTATGTGAAGTAGTAGTCATATAACAAAGAGAGAATAAGCACAATCCTTCTAACATAGTGCAATTGTTCTGGATTCATCCTACGAAAATTTGTTCAAAGAGAATAGTTATAACCTTCTACCATATAAAGACATCCATAAAACATATAACCACAAAAAATATGAGAACTAGAATGTTAACTATAAGGAGTGATAGAAGAAAAAAAGTGCTAAGAGAAAAAAAGTGCTAGAAGAAAAAAATAACAATCCCTGTTACAACAGTACAAACAGTTTTGAGAAAACAAAACGAGAAGCTGGGGTGGAACGTAAGAAGGAACGTTTCAAAACAAAACAATACGAACAGTTTCTAAATAAAACAGTTTTCTAAGAATTAATGTAAAAAATCAAAACAGTATAGTTTTCCAAAACAGTACAAACAATTTCAAAACAATTAGTTTTCTAAGAATAAATGTAAGAAATCGACTTGATATTCTGTTTCTAACTTCATAAAAAATTCTCTACGAACTGGATCTTATAGTAACTTAACACAATTGAGATATAATTTCTTGTCCACCTTAACCTCAGCATGTTTATTTAGAATTCCGAGGCACCCCTCAACAGATATATCATGTGATGCAGCAAGCTTAACCGTGCAAGATTCTGCAAGTTTTTTAATTGTACTTCTGATGAATGCGACACCTTTCTTCATTTTCTCCACCCTATGCCATTTTGGAACGGATGAGGATTCCCCTGACCTATGGATTTCGCAGGGCACTTCTCCTGAGCCACTTATATTATCAGTTCCAAGAAGAGCAGTTGTGTCAATGAAGTTAAGTTCAGATGGGGTGAAAGCATGTGCTCCCGTTGCAACAACCCCACTGAACATACCATCTAGCTTCTCTTCCATTGTTGGATCAATTCCATTCATTTTGAATTTCTTAGCTGTTGGCACGACCTGCACGACATAGAAAATTGAATTAGTTAAATCAGTTCAATATATCCAAAATTGAAATAAGGAAATGGTATAAGGTAAGTATTTACCTCTAGTTTCTCAGCCCACCAATCCTCAGGAGCATCTATAGTTAGCTTCATTGGATCACAGCCCAAACCTGTAGTTCCCCTCTTAAGTTCTTTCCAAAATTTTCAATCTTTCTTTAATTGATCTCACTTGTTCTTAAATTTCATCCTGTCATAGTATTTTCCTATCAGTTCCTTGAATTTGACAATAAGATTCTATCAACCTTCTTTGTTAAAAAATATCGTAGGTCTATTTCCTAACTTCACCTCCTTAAGACAGAGATCACATAATATATTTGTTATTTTCTGTCCCACATGGCAGATGATTCAACTTCTTTGTTCTTATTCATTGCAGTACTTACTAGTGAAAAGTTAAATAAGAAACGAATGCATTTAATAATATGAGCATAAAAAATCCAATAATGCTACAACAATTTCACATTAGAAATCCAATAACTTGATGTAAAGCACATGACATGAAAATTTTACAAAGCGCATAAACACAAGGTTTCGAACCAAATCAATGACTCCCAAAGTTCCAAGTGATGTAAAGCATATGACATGAAAATCTCAAATCAGCAAAACTATACATTTTCGAACTGAAATCACACAGACCAACTATTATTAAGAAATATGAAAACATTTCTCATCAAAAGCATGCCCCAATGCTGCAAAACAAGCTAAATATCGTACCGCATAAATAGATACCGTAACTCAATTTCCGCAAAGTCAATTATATCATTTCAAACATTTAAGCCATTTAAAACATGTGAGCTAAAACATATAACTGAACCCCGAGATGGCTGAAGACATATAGCTGAGAAAATATGTTAAGTTTCCTAACAATCGCTATAGGGGTGTCACTGAAGTGTTAGATATGTAAACAAAAATGAAAACTTTCTGAAGTATAATAATTTAGCATATGAATATAAATGGTTAATGAAATTGGTACATACACAGAAACACATAAAAAAGAAATTTTGAAAATTCTGCACATATGTATTTAAATTTAGGTGTTATGCATGTAAGTGCTTAAGGATGACCAAGGAAATAAAGCTCATCAACCTTACAAGTGCATAAACACAAGGTTTCGAACCAAATCAATGACTCCCAAAGTTCCAAGTGATGTAAAGCACATGACACATGAAAATCTCAAATCATCAAACTATAAATTTTCGAACTAAAATCATACATATCAACTATTATTAAGAAATATGAAACTCATTTCTCATCAAAAGCATGTCCCAATGCTGCAAAACAAGCTAAATATTGTACCTCATAAATAAATACTGTAACTCAACTTCTGCAAAGTCAAGTATATCCTTCCAAACATATATGTCATTTAAAACATGTGAGCTAAAACATATAACTGAATTCCGAGATGTCTGAAAACAGACACCCAAAGTAACCACACAAGATTTGAAGAAGGGGTAGAGGTTTATACATGGATGCCGAAGGAAGCAAGAAGCGGCAATGTCGCGATCGGGCGAACAAAGGCAATGTCGCGATCAGGTTGGCGAACAGAGGCGAGACTCGCGATCGAGATGGCAAACACGGGTGAGAGTCACGATCGCGATGGCGAACAGAAATGAGAGTCGCAATCGGGATGGCGAACAGAAACAGGGGTCGCGATCGGGATGGCGAACAGAAGTTCGGGATGGCGAACAGAACTTCGGGATGACGATCTCGGGCAGAGCGGGGGAGGAGAAGATGAGAAAATGAATGAAGGAGTGAAGATGAGAGGAGAGGATCGAGATTTTTTACCACTCTCAGACGATTGGGAAGTGCTGAGGGAGGAGCAGAATCGTTGCGCTTAGGGAACACAGAGGGTCGCGAGAGGGGTAAACGAGTAAAGATTCGCGTGGAGGACGTTCGTAACGCTAATCATGGGGTTATATCCGCGATCGCGTATCCGCTAATTTAGAGACGTGGTTTTCTGATAATCGCCCTAAACGTGCAAAACAAACAGTGCGGCGGCGTTTTCAAAAATGATGCTGCACTTATAAGCTGCCCCAAACGGGCCCTTAAAAAGGTGATAATTGTATAAAATAATTTTGAAAAATTTTCGGGAGACATTATTTCATCAAATCATCAATTTTCCACGTGTTAATGTACACAGTGATAGGGCTGTCAAAACAACTCGTTTTTTTGCGAACAGCTCGTGTTCGGCTTGTTCACTAATGAGCCGAACACGAATAACAAGAACAAATATTTATTAGTTCTTGTTCGGCTCATTTTGGCTCGAAATACTACTAATCAATTATATATATATATATATATANGAAGGAGGAGGAGGGAGGAGGAGGACGAATCGTGTATTGATTTGGGAATGAATGAAGGAATTCGAAGCAAATGGGAAGGGAAATTAAATGAGTGGTGGTGGAATGTCGTAGAAGAGTCTAGAAGTTTGCCAGCTTAATCTACCACGTCAGTCAGCAGAGTCGGCATATTTTCTTATTTTTCAACACGATGCTTTGAGCCGGAAAAATTAGCATATGAATTTACCTTTATACCCTTTTAATCCGCCTCTTACGTGGAGTGTCTGGCACCGTTTATTGGCGCTTTGGTGAGCTTCCTTCGGCGACGGCTCTTCAAAAATCACATCCGCCCAACGAAATGGAATGTTTGTAATTTAAAAAGNGTCCGACGCCATGATTGAAGAGAATCGGTAAGGAGGAAGGAGGAAGGAGGAAGGAGGAAGGAGGAGGAAGGAGGAGGACGAATCGTGTATTGATTTGGTAATGAATGAAGGAATTCGAAGCAAATGGGAAGGGAAATTAAATGAGTGGTGGTGGAATGTCGTAGAAGAGTCTAGAAGTTTGCCAGCTTAATCTACCACGTCAGTCAGCAGAGTCGGCATATTTTCTTATATTTCAACACGATGCTTTGAGCCGAAAAAATTGGCATTTGAATTTACCTTCATACCCTTTTAATCCGCCTCTTACGTGGAGTGTCTGGCACCGTTTATTGGCGCTTTCGGAGCTTCCTTCGGCGACGGCTCTTCAAAAATCACATCCGCCCAACGAAATGGAATGTTTGTAATTTAAAAAGGTTATTATCATATAAAATAATTTTAAAATTTTTTCGGGAGACGTTATTTCATCAAATCATCATTTTTCCACGTGTTAATCTACACTGTAGTAGGGCTGCATGTTTGGCTCATGAAAGAGCCGAACACGAAAAACAAAAATAAATATTTATTTGTTCGTGTTCGGCTTATTTTGACTCAAAATAATACTAATCAGTTATATATATATATATATATATATATATATATATATATATATATATATATATATATATATATATATATATATATATATATATATATATATATATATATATATATATATATATATATATATAT
>JXCR01147333.1:363832-381483 GCA_002079205.1 Phalaenopsis hybrid cultivar
TTTTCATATTAAAAAATTTTGTTTTACATGCACAAAAATGAAAATAATTATTAATGATAATTGTAATTTTATTTCTTGAAAAAAAATTTCTGGAAAATAAATTTGGAATGATTATCTTCTGAATTCAAAGGATTAAATAAGCAAATCTTGAAGCACAAATTTATTCAACTATTTTGATTCTAAATATTTTCTTATTCTCCTGTGATTTTTGTTTTTGAGGAATGATTTTTTAGGTTAGGCCCGTTGGTTCGTTTTATCTTCAATTTTTTTCACATAAAATTTATGTCTTCTCCTACTTTCTAATTATTTATGTGTGCTAAATTATTGTTGAACACTGATGCACTCACCACTATTGTCAGCAAAAAATCTCAAAGTAGTTGAACGGTCAAAAATGATGACACGATGATTGTGACATTAAATTTAAGAGAAATGACCTGTATCGATCATTTGGAAGATCAACAAACTAATCAAGTCTACTCTCGGTGAATGCAACTGACATACCGACCGCTCATATATTGGCATAAATGAGCTCCACTAAGCCCGTCGTTTTTTGTCGACCGAACCGAAACACTATGAGCGGTTGATTATGACTCTATTCAATTCAAATTATAAAATACAATTAGTATTAAATCTGAACATCGATTGCATTAAGAGTGGTTTCCATAATCATTTTCTACTTTCTGTAATTAAGTGTTTTTTCCATAATCACAATCTTATTCTGTAATTGTAAAAGAGGACCAGAGGTTTGAGAACTTTTTTCGGGCCTCTTTACTAAAAATTTCCAAACACTTCTCTTCTCTCTCTCCAGTCCTCCTTCTCCCGGCACTAACTCTCGAGGCATGTATTTTCAAAGGACAATTCCACATTCTGAAAGTTGGTGCAGTAAGCATGGACATGCCACAAACAAGAAACTGAGTCAACTATGAAGTAGAATTCTTGCAGAGAGAAATAGCGCACATAGAATTCAGTAGAGAGACGGTGCGTCGAAACATACAGAAAGAGGTCCAAATATTACGAGCACAAATAATGTGTCGATTCAAGGCTCTTCGGACGGCCATGATCAAGCAAAACGCTCGATCACCGCTATTGGAGGAAGAGTCTCAGAGACCCCCATCCTCAGAAGGCTTTCCTTTATAATCCGATAGCACCCAACGGTTGACCCGCTAATCAGCCAACCGATGGACGAGAGAATCCTGGTCCAGCAGGCAGTGCCACTTCTACACCGATCAACCAACATCAAGCAGACCAAGTGGGAAGCTTGCTCGGCCGGCCATAGGTAACGCTTTATCCTAAAAAATCCTAGAAATCATACCTTCAACAAAGCTTAGTATTTCTCACTTTGATCCTTGTAAAGGGAAGAGTGATCCAACTGATCACCTTGCTTCTCTCGAGTCAACGGTCTAAGTTCTGTTGATCGATTATCCCATGAAGTGTCAGCTGCTCCTGACTACGTTGAAAGAATGCTTGCTTCTATGGTTTAACAACCTGCAAGATGGGAATTTCCCTTCCTTCTTTGAATTCCAGAAACTCTTCATGATACACTTTGCTAATGTACAAAAACTAAGGAAGGACATAAATACACTCCTTAAGATTAAGTAGAGGGAGAATGAAAACCTATGAGCTTACATCACCCATTTTCAGAAGGAAAAACTGGATTTGAAGAACCTGAAGCCCATAATCGCCCATACTACTCTGAAACAGGGAATCCACAACAAGCGTTTTAAGTATGACCTGAACTTACTCATGTCAAGGACCTTCGCAGATGTCTTAGAATTGATAAATGAACACATTACTGTTGAACAAGAACTCATGGAGTCCTCGAAAATTAAATCGAGAGCATCTGACCATTGATCGCAGAAGCAGAAGGGTTGAAATGACAACAGAAGGCTGAAAGGAGATCGAGCCCCTGGAGGCCGATAAACCGACAATCCTCGATTTCATGGAGATCGAGGGGTGATCGGAGCAGCAATGGTCAACAATACCGTTCTGACCATCAGTAGGCTCAAAAATATGAGTGGTCGCATGTATATCAAGAAATGTAAGGGTTGACACCCCTGAACGTGTCAATGACCAAGCTAGTCTAGGCCATTTAAAACAATGAATATTTCAAGAAGGCGCCTTCAATGAAGACATCACCAGCATTACACAATCCAAATAAATATTGTGTCTGCCATTGAGACCACAGATATGACACAAATGAATGTCATCATCTCCAACATTTGGAGGAGCTCATAAGGGCTAGAAAGCTAAAGGAGTTTGTCGCCGTCGGAATGCATACGAAGAGACAGGGGAAGGACCAAGCAGAGAACCCGCGGATTGACTAGTGTGAGTGAATGAAATCTATGTAGCTAGAATCATCCTGACTATCTTTGGTGGAGGTCGAGGGTTGCCCGAGTGGTTCAGGTTAAAAATACTCAGGTCGGGAGAGGTTTTCTTCGTCATCTCTTGCGCTCGTACTCATCCACCAATTATTCATAGATGCAGAACTACCATCAAAGCAAAACTCGTACAATGAGCTGATCATTGTTACAACACTCATAAACAACTACCACGTGGGAAGCATCCTTGTTGACGCGAGTAGTTTAGTCAATATTCTATTAAAAATGGTGTCCGACGGAATGGGATTCAAATCTAACCAATTGGCGACACCGACCAATCTGCTATTCAGATTCTCGGGTGAGTGAAAGGAGGATTTATGGGTGATTTCCTTAGCCATCTCATGGGGAGAACGAGAAAAATAATTCACCAATACGAAGAGTTTTTTAGTGGTGGAATCTCCTCCGACATACAACACCATCTTCGATTGGCCACTGTTGAACAACTATCGGACGGTAGCTTCGATATACCATGTGGCTGTAAAATTTTATAGGGATAAGAAACGGGCTTAGGTTCTGAGGCTTTTGGCCCGGGAACCACGTAAAAGGGCCCGGGAACCACATAAAAGGGACCAGGAACATATACTTGTGTCTCGTATCTTAATTATATATTTTACAGTAATGTATAGAATTAAGTTCGAACATGTATAAGTGGAGTCTGACCGCCTTTTTCTTTTCTAGGATATGTTGCTAACCCAGCAACACTGGCATTCCCTATTATTTTGATTTAGTCTGCATGTGTGCATATTTTTCTTATTTATTTATGTGGTTTGTCTAGGAATCATGATACAATATAGGCTCATTAGGACTTAAAGTCCTAATTTTTCTACAAAATCCTAAAAAAATATTCAAGATAATTAAAATTTATGATTATTCAGGACATTAAGAAACTGCACTTTTATTTTCTACATATGTTAATAAGGCCTCTACAATACTTAAGGACCACTCTAGATAACTGCAACATATTTGCATTTTCCGAGGAGAAGCCCCAATACTTGTCCAACCTGGCTGACCCAACATACCTTTTATATAGGTGGTTGTCTAATGTGCCTAAGGTCTTAGAAGACTCCCAGACCCATAAGGAGCATAAGTCCTTCTGTTAGGAGTGTTTCCATCTTTGTAGTTGAACCTTTGCGTCTTTTTATTTCTCAAGTCATCCTTGCAACTAGCAGGTATAATTCGCGCATCGTAGAGCTCCAGCTTTTAGTCATTAGATAGAGTTTCCTTCCTCTAACCTTAGAGCTAATGAGTTTCCCGTGGATGACGCAATTTACGGATTGTTGACCGAGGACATCAAGAATTGTGGGTCAACTATATTCACGGCTGCGTAGACTTAGGGTCCTAGTAGCTGTGGATGTAGGTTCTATGGTACCCCGACCCAGTTACCACTATCTTTTTAGGATTACTTTACCTTCCTTTTGTTGAGCCCCTTTGAGCCATGTCGCTCCTTGACTTCGTTGATATCACCATGGTAGCTCTATATTGATGAGTTGTCGTCCATTTGGGATACGACGATTTGTCCTATGCCCTTATGGCTCGGGCATGCTTTGAAGTGTTAGGATGTCCCCATCAAAATGATTATGGTTATTTTGTGGGCTCCATATGTCGAAGAGCCGCTACTCATTTTTGGATGTGAGAGACTCACTCTCTGCCCGATGGCTTAGCGTGAGCCTTGAAGCATCAAAACTTTTTCCACACGGAATAACCTTCATTTGAGTACATATGACCCCAGATTCACGATAATATAAGAGAAATTCTTTTTATCGAGTGTATTCTTGGGAACCCCCCATGATGAAATTAACCAAGTGGGATACGCCCTCTTAGGAGTGCTCCTAACCCCAGAACAGGCACCTACACTTGAATATATTGTTATGGGTAGTATATATAGGTATTCTTTCACGGATATCGTTTTAAGGTGCTTTCGCCAGATCTTGTTTGGGTAGACACTCTTAGTCTATTCTTGCGAGGTTTGTCGCACGTAGACTCTCTAAGTTTTGTGTTTTCTTTTGCCTGTCGTCGTTGTGCATATGTCCCTTCTTATTTGCTTCCTCTCCTCTTCAAATCATTGATATGATTCGGGAGGGAGATTTATTCAAATGGGGAACGTATATGACGATCGACAAGCTGGCGACTCCTTTTAAAATAAAGGAGAGAAAAACAAACGAAAATAGCTACCTGAAAGAAACTGGCTACTAAGGATGCCACGTCAAGTCTATGACGTTAGTTGTAAAGCACACTAGGCACGGAACCCAAAGGGAAGTAAATCGTTCAATCAATTCTTGATTTTGATATCACCGATTGTGTAATAATTTTCATGTTCTTATCGTAGCTGTCGCTATCAAAGAGCGGGAAACTTTGGAGAACTAATATGTATACGCTGACATTGGCACAAATCTCATAGCAGTCAAATAACTAAAGATGATAACATGATGATCGAGACATTAAATTCAATTGATATGACCCGAACCAATCATCTGGAAGATCAGCATGTTGATCAACCACCCTCGGCGAATCCAGTCGGCGGGCGTATCTACAGTCCTAACCGCCAAAGCTCCTTTTTGTTGAATGCAACCAGCCGACTGATCGCTCGTACCTTCACAGTAATATCCTCAACTAAGCCCGTCGCTTTGGTTGACCAAATTAGAACACGTCGACCGGCTGATTACTGTCCTATCTGAATTCAAATTGTAACATAAATTTAGTATTAAATTGGCATATTAATTGCATTAAATGTGGTTTTCATAATTGGTCACTCCTTTTTGTAATTAAGGGATGTTTATATTATCGTCCTCTTTGTTCTGTAATTGTAGATGAAATCCTCCTATAAATAGGAGGCTCGAGACGATTAAAGGAACCCGAGGTCTGAGGACTTTTTGCAGACCTTTTTACTAAGAGTTTTCGAACACTTTCTTCTCTCTGCTCCTTTTTCCATGGGTTCTAACTCTAGAAATGTGTATTTCTAAAATAATTCTGGATTCAACAACCAAAATGTTAATTGTTAATCTATTGTCGTGAATATAAAATACGGCCAAAAATAAAAAAATGTGTGTACTTAACTCTTAAGCTCGAAATAATTATAGTGAAAAGGACATGTAGATAAATCGCCAGTGAAAAAAAAATGCTAGTCGTGGTCATATTAGTGATGGAGATTAAAAGGATAATCTCTTAAAGCACGAATTCCAAAGCAAATTGCGGCAAATTCAATCACTCCTTTATAAATATGGTGTTCCTCTTGATGCTTTAGGACATTTTTGTAATTTTTCGGGATTATTGTAAAGATATGTTAACGTTGATGTCAGCGATGTCGATTAGAAAGCTAGCCACGCGCAGTCACCGCGGTGCCATCAAGTTGTCAATGGCCATTTGGTCATTTTATTGGAAGAGCTGAAGAAATTCAAATGAACTAAATTTAAGCCACGTGAAAATATCTCAGACATCCAGATATCTTATAGATTAATGTGGCTGTGATTGTGAATTGACTTTAACTAATAATTGAGCATAAAGATAATATGTATCATATGATTTCACAACTTCATGATAGAAGATTATTTTCCTAATCGTTATCCTATGAATTAATTCACCTTTAATATTTCTTTCTTTTATCTTACATGCTCTATTGCTAATTTGTTAACAAGGTTATGATCTATCTTGATTCTCCTTTGTATATGAACATCTGGTTTTCTGATTGCTATGATTTCTCTTGGGGCTGAAGGCTGATGCTTGTAATTATTTACAGATTCAATTGGAGGTGGCTTGGTGTTGATTCAATCATCTTGTATTTGGATCTTTCTGTTAGTTATGATTTGGCATTACTAGTGTCATTGTCGAGTTCTCCTACTATTCCAACTAGCTCAGATATTTTTTTTATTTGCAGCTTTATTTTTTTATTAATAAAGCTGGGTGTAATCATCAATTTCGTCTAAAAAAACTAGTGATTAAAACTCATATCTAAGAAAAATTTCAAAAGTATGAAATATTATCACGTGAGTTACAACTTTTTCAATTATAAATAGAAAAAAGATTGTAAGTGATGATGGTCAAACTAATAGATTCTGACCACTTCATCATCCAATTAGAATTCATTAGATGTGAGTAAACAAGTTGTCGCACTATTAAGATTTTCCAAATCCTCAACGAATACAAATTCAACAAGAAACCTTTTATTTTCCTAGTTATGAAGCTCACAAAAATAGGCAAAATATGCTTAAAATATAATCAAGTATGATCTATAATCTCGTAAAGATATTTAATGAATCCATCATGAACAAAACTATAAAAAAATCGATGAATAATTTTAGCATCAAATTAACTTCAAAAACTTCAAGAAAATTAGTAAGCATAAAAAAGCATGCAAGACTTATCAAATCTCAAAATTAGGTCTCAACAAGTGCGTTAACATACTATAATAGTAGTTGTTGCACAATGCACCCAACATACGGTGCAACGATGCTTTCCAAAGACGGCGTAACAATGCACCCCAAAGACGATGACTTTCTCTGATTCTTAAAGCTCTCTCCTCACACCTTATCGTTGCAGCCTATGTGACTAACTATGACTTACATGGTTTATAGCTCTTGCAACCCTTAAGTTTGGCCCTACATCCTATAAATAACAGCACAGCTCACCACTACGACCTACATGACCAATCATAGCATAAGTGATCCACAACTTCTGCAGCTCCTGACTCTGACTCATGTCATTACAATTCACCACTATGACCTACGTGGTTCATAGCTCATGTGGCTTCTAACTCCAGTTCCTATGGTCTATGAATGTTATCACAACTTACCATTGTGGCTTATATGACCAACTATGGACTAATTTGCTCTTGCAACTTCCTACTATAGCCTTTATAGCCAACTGAAACTCCTAAAGAAACCATTTGCGGCCCACACGATCAACCACTAACATGTCTTTCAACAATGACATGTACATCAAACTGAAGCTACAAGCACTATCCACAACATTCACGACATATTGCTACATTCATAGTAATTGGCTATTATCCTTTTAGTTTGTTATCACAGAGGCCTACAGTCATTACAACCAAACTACGACTATTATTAAAGAACAGTTGTTTACGATCATAATGACCAACTTCGCAAATCAATCTTCCTTAATTAAGGAGAAGAGTAAGCATTCGTACTCACATTTTATAGAGGATTATTTCAACTAGGCCACGCCCCGAAGTTTTTTTCCCTTTTCCATGATTTTCGACATAAGAAGTTGAGTTGTCTCTTCCTACTTTTTTTTAATCGTTGATATAATAATTCATTACTCTATCACTATAATCCTTTTAATACACATCATGTTTGCTCATATTTAACTTCATTAATATTATGTTTGTGTTTAATGTTATGAAATTGTTGTGTTGCATGATAGAATAAACAAAAAGAATAGCACAACTATTTATGAGGAAAACCCATAAATGGGAAAAATCACAAGGGAAAAGGAAAACTCATTGTACTTGGAAAAAAACTACAAAGTAAAGAAGGTGAAGTTCTTTCCTAACACATCATCAACATACACTTCAATATTTTTTTCCCCTTTTGATTTGCAAAAATTATTTTCATGAGGCATTGTAAGTCATTCCCTCATTCTTCAACTCGAAGGAAATTACATTATAAGAATAATTTACTTTGTCAGTGATAAAAAAAGTTTTTATGTGTCAGCAGGGTGCATCTTAATCTGATGGTCTCTAGAGAATTCGTCCAGGAAGCTTAGAATTGAATGACTAACCACTGAGCCTACTAGTGTGTCGATCCTCAACAGTGGGTATTCATCTTTCAGTTGGTGAAGTCGACACACATCCTCTATTTTTTATTTGCCTTTTACACCATCAGGATGTTAGAGATCCACATGGGATACTACACCTCTTGAATATAACTAACATCCTTCAACTTTTTTACCTCCTTTAGGATGGGTCTTGCTAGCTTTGTTGTCGAGGTTCGGATCTTTTGCCTCGCCGGTCAGGTCGATGGGTCGATGTTCAGTCGATGACACACCTGTCCATTGGTATGCCAGTCATTTTTGTCACTGAACAGGCAAAAACGTCTTGGTTATTTTGTAGGGATGGATCAACAATTGTGTGTCCTACATCAAAAGCTTAGTAAATTAGAAAAAAATTACCTCATTCTCCATCAATGACTTAGATCTTCAGGGTATTCTTGTTGGTCTTTAGACTCCTTCCTCCAAAATTATGGATGTTCAGGTGGTCGTGTTCCACGTTGCCTATGGCTAGGAGATAGCAAGCCTGGAATTGTTCAAGGTTCCCTCTGGCTGTGATGATTTCTCCATCCCTTGAGAACTTCACTACAATATGGTAGGTAGAGACTACTACACTGAAATTGTTCAAAAGTAGGTGACCAAAGATGTCATTATACGTCGGGGGAGAATCTACCACAATGAAATCTTTTGTCGATGTGAACTATTTATGATTTTTACCCCATTTAACTGAAAGTCTGATCATTCTAAGTGCTTCCATTCCCTCACTTGAAAATTCATATAACGGTCGGCTGACGCGATCATCTAGTCGTGTCAGTCAAACACTGGCTTGAACAACATGTTGTCGAATCTCCTCGTATCAATGAAAATTCTCCCTAATTGATAATTATTGATTATGGTTGTTACCATGATAACATCGTTGTGCGGGTTTCCTTTCGGGGGCAGATCCTTGTCCATGAATAAAATATGTCGATGGCTCTTGGGCTTTGGGGTGAAAGTAGTGACGTAAAGTTCCTCAGCTTACTGCCTCCTTCAATTTGCTTGCTTGGATGATTTGTTTCCTACAAAGATGGCGAATACAATCAAAGTTATATGAATGATGTTGGTGTGGACTGGCCAATATGGTACTTACCTCAATGGTGCTTTTCTTTGCCACTGGGTTGCGGCCCCTGATTCAATGAATTCCTTCAACTTTTTGGCCATGATTAGTTCTTCAATTAGGCTTTAAATGTTTCTACACTCTTGTGTGTCATGGTTATGATTTATGTGGTACTTACAGTGCTTCCCAGTGTCTTGAAGGAAAGCTCCAGACCTCATCGGTGGCGCCTTCCTAAAAAGGTCCTTGTCCTAAATAACGTCTTCTATTTATGTCACTAATACCCACAGGAGAGAGGTCTGAGGACCTTCATGATTGTTTCATGATCGTTCCTAATGCTGAGCTGGTCTCTCATGTTATTGAATCAATCGTTGACTCTGGGTCTTCATCTGACCCCTCTGGTCGTTGAGATGGTTGATTAAGTTATTTTTGTTTTAGGGATGACTTTCGCAATGTGGCCAAACGGATGGTCATGTGTTTTCCTTCAGTTTCTACCTACTATTCTATTGTGATATCTTTCGAAGTCTCTGGCAAAGGACTCGATAGCTTTCTCATAAGCATTGATATACCTGTTGGCCATTTCAAGTAGTTCAGCCAAAGTTCATGGTTCCACGAGGTTAAGGATGAAACCTCTCAGAACTCAATCCCCGTGTCAGAGTAGCTTGGGCCATATCAGGTTTTCTCTGGAATAGCATAATGAATGAGCGCAAACTCTAATTGGGTCTCTGTGTTAGTTGCCACGAAGATCAAAAACTCTTCATATGCCTCTAGGCACTGGAAAACTGCGTTAGGAAGTCTCTTGAACTCTGCGACGCAGGTAATTACCCCAGTGCATTGAACCATCTTAAAACAGATAACCTCAATTTAATGATGAATAGCCTATAGTTAAACATGTCAGAGAACTTTAGCGGACACATTGACGATTCGAAAGATGTCAGTGATCGTTGGGAGTTTGAATTTCTATGTTGCTTCAGCTCCCAAGTTTTGAAGAGGGAAGGCATTGGGAGTTTGAATTTCTATGTTGCTTCAGCTCCCAAGTTTTGAAGAGGGAAGGCATTCTCTAGTTGCCGCAGCACTTTAGCTAGCCCAAATTATTGTCTTTCCATCATTGGTACGGATCTGACGCAGTCATGGAATAGCACATTTTTCACTCTCTCAGGTGCATGGTTCATTCTCCTTCTGTTGTGCGTCAGTGCTCTCTCTCGAGGAGAATTATGTGGTACTCACCAAGCACATTCACCTCCCAAAACAGTGGATACTCCTAGGGTTGTGACCGCTCTGAGGACCGCTGCAAATTGTTCTGGCATCTGGTTTATGATTTGGGCTCTCAAGTTCTGCAGTCCTCGTTGCACAAGTTTTTCTACAAACTCCCTTGTGCATCCCGCCTCTATGATGTCTCTTCAGGTGGTCTCTTTCTGCTGTTGTTGTGCTCTTCTTGTTGACGGTATGGTTTTACGCTCATCGCACCTGAAAGAATGTAAAATCCAAGAATGTCTGAGAAAAACACATAAGGATTAGAGCGTCACACAGAGAAAAGGAGAAGGGAGAAAAACGGTAATGAATAGTAGAAAACGTTTAACATTTTTATAAAATGATCTCATATTTATAGACATAAGGATATGAATGTTAGAGTTACAAGGTTGACATCTAATCATTAATTTCTGATGAGGTTCTTTTAGTACATTACAATTTACATGCGCCTGATATATTAAATGATAAGTAGACTCAACTTATTGACATATATGCCAGCTATCGTTGGGTGTGCATAATCATTTTTCCTTGATTCGCCTCGTTGGCTTCCAGTCAGACATCGCGTCGTGATTCGACCGGTTTACTTTAGCTNCCCCTTTTGATTTGCAAAAATTATTTTCATGAGGCATTGTAAGTCATTCCCTCATTCTTCAACTCGAAGGAAATTACATTATAAGAATAATTTACTTTGTCAGTGATAAAAAAAGTTTTTATGTGTCAGCAGGGTGCATCTTAATCTGATGGTCTCTAGAGAATTCGTCCAGGAAGCTTAGAATTGAATGACTAACCACTGAGCCTACTAGTGTGTCGATCCTCAACAGTGGGTATTCATCTTTCAGTTGGTGAAGTCGACACACATCCTCTATTTTTTATTTGCCTTTTACACCATCAGGATGTTAGAGATCCACATGGGATACTACACCTCTTGAATATAACTAACATCCTTCAACTTTTTTACCNGAGCCACGGGGCGATAGTTAATTGAGTAAATATTTTCATATTGGAAAATTTTGTTTAACATGCACAAAAATGAAAATAATTATTAATGATAATTGTAATTTTATTTTTTGAAAAGAAAATTCTGGAAAATAAATTTGGAATGATTATCTTCTGAATTCAAAGGATTAAATAAGCAAATCTTGAAGCACAAATTTATTCAACTGTTTTGATTCTAAATATTTTCTTTTTCTCCTGTGATTTTTGTTTTTGAGGAATAATTTTTTAGATTAAGTCCGGTGGATCGTTTTATCTTCAATTTTTTTCACATAAAATTTATGTCTTGTCCTACTATTTCTTAATTATTTATGTGTGCTAAATTATTGTTGAATTCTGATGTATTCACCGCTATTGTCAGCAAGAATCTCAAAGTAGCTGAACGGTCAGAAATGATGACACGACGATTGTGAAATTAAATTCAAGAGACATGACCCGAATCGATTATTTGGAAGATCAACAAACTAATCAAGTCTACTCTCGGTGAATGCAACTGACATACCGACCACTCGTATATTGGCAGAAATGAGCTCCACTAAGCCCGTCGTTTTTTGTCGACCGAACCGAAACACTATGAGCGGCTGACTACCGCTCTATTCAAATTCAAATTATAATATACATTTAGTATTAAATCAACACATCGATTGCATTAAAAGTGGTTTCCATAATCATTCTCTACTTTTTGTAATTAAGTGTTTTTTTAATAATCACAATCTTATTTTGTAATTGTATAAGAGGACCCGAGGTTTGAGAACTTTTTTTGGGCCTCTCTACTAAGAATTTCCAACACTTCTCTTCTCTCTCTCCAGTCCTCCTTCTCCCGACACTAACTCTCGAGACATGTATTTTCAAATGACAATTCCACATTCTGAAAGTTTGTGCAGTAAGCGTTGACTTGCCCCAAACAAGAAACTAAGTCAACTATGAAGTAGAACTCTTGCAGAGAGAAATAGCGCACATAGATTTCAGTAGAGAGACGGTGCGTCGAAACATACAGAAAGAGGTCCAAGCATTACGAGCACAATAATGTGCCGGTTCAAGGCTCTTTTGGCGGTCATGATCAAGCAAAACGCTCGTTCACCGCTATTGGAGGGAGAGTCTCAGGGAACTCATCCTCAGAAGCCTTCCCTTTATAATCCGCCAGCACCCCACGGTTGACCTGGTAATCGGCCAACCGATGGACAAGAGGATTATGATCCAGCAGGCAGTGCCACATCTACACCTGTCAACCAACATCATGCAAACCAAGTGGGAAGCTTGCTCGGTCGGCCATGGGTAATGCTTTATCCTAAAAAATCCTGTAAAATCATACCTTCAACAAAGCTTAGTATTTCTCACTTTGATCCTTGGAAAGGGAAGAGTGATCCAGCCGATCTCCTAGCTTCTCTCGAGTCAACGGTCTAAGTTCCGTTGATCGATGATCCCATGAAGTGTCGGCTGCTCCTGACTACGTTGAAAGAATGCTTGCTTTGATGGTTTAACAACCTGCAAGATGGGAAAATCCCTTCCTTCTTTGAATTCCAGAAACTCTTCATGATACACTTTGCTAATGTAGAAAACTGAGGAAGGACATAAATACACTCCTTAAGATTAAGCAGGGGGAGAATGAAAACCTATGGGCTTACATCACCCATTTTTAGAAGGAAAAACTGGATTTGAAGAACCTGGAGCCCATAATCGCCCATACTACCCTGAAACAGGGAATCTGCAACAAGTGATTCAAGTATGACCTGAACTTACTCATGTGAAGGACCTTCGTGGATGTCTTAGAATTGATAAATGAACACATTACTGCTGAACAAGACCTCATGGAGTCCTCAAAAATTAAATCGAGAGCATCTGACCACTGGTCGTAGAAGCAGATGGGTTGAGATGACAACAGAAGGCTGAAAGGAGATCGAGCCCCTGACGGCCGACAAACCGACAATCCTCGATTTCATGGAGACCAAGGGGTGATCGGAGCAGCAATGGTCAACAATACCATTATGACCATCAGTAGGCTCAATAATATGAGCAGTCGCATGTATATCAAGAAATGTAAGGGTTGACACCCCAGAACGTGTCAATGATCAAGCTAGTCTAGGCCATTTAAAACAATGAATACTTCAAAAAGGCGCCTTCAATGAAGACAGCAACAGCATTACACAATCCAAATAAATATTGTGTCTACCATTGAGACCACAGACATGACACAAACAAGTGTCATCATCTCCAACATTTGGAGGAGCTCATAAGGGCTAGAAAGCTAAAGGAATTTGTCGCCGTCGGAATGCACACAAAGCGACAAGAGAAGGCCCAAGTAGAGAACCCGCAGATTGACTAGTGTGAGCGAATGAAATCTAGCTAGCTAGAATCATCTAGACTATCTTTAGTGGAGGTCCAGGGTTGCCCGAGTTGTTCAGGTTAAAAATACTCAGGTCGGGAGATGTTTGCTTCGTCACCTCTTGCGCTCGTACTCATCCACCAATTATTCACAGATGCAGGTCTACCATCAAAGGGAAACCCGTACAATGAGTTGATCATTGTTACAACACTCATAAACAACTACCAGGTGGGAAGCATTCTTGTTGACGCGAGTACTTTAGTCAATATTCTATTAAAAATGGTGTCCGATTGAATGGGATTCAAGTCTAACCAATTGGCGGCACAGTCCAATCTGCTATTCAGATTCTCGGCTGAGTGAAAGGAGGCTTTATGGGTGATTTCCTTAGCCATCTCATGGGGAGAACAAGAAAAATAATTCACCAAAACGAAGAGTTTTTTGGTGGTGGAATCTCCTCCGACATACAACACCATCTTCGGTTGGTCGCTGCTGAACAACTATCGGACGGTAGCTTCGATATACCATACGGCTGTAAAATTTTATGGGGATAAGATACGGGCTTAGGTTCTGAGTCTTTTGGCCCGGGAACCACGTGAAGAGGACTAGGAATATATGCTTGTGTCATGTATCTTAATTATGTATTTTACAGTAATGTATAGAATTAAGTTCGAACATGTATAAGTGGAGTCTGACCACCTTTTTCATTTCTATGATATGTTGCTAACCCAACAACACGGGCCTTCCCTATTATTTTGATTTGGTTTATTTTACTTTTGTTGCATGCTTGCATGCATGTATGTATGCATGTGTGCATATTTTTCTTATTTATTTATGTGGTTTGTCTAGGAATCGTGATACAATATAGGCTCATTAGGACTTAAAGTCCTAATTTTTCTACAAAATCCTAAAAAAATATTCAAGATAATTAAAATTTAGGATTATTCAAGACTTTAAGAAACTGAACTTTTATTTTCTACATATGTTAATAAGCCCCTACGCTTGTCCAACCTGGCTGACCCAACATACATTTTATATAGGTGGTTGTGTGCCTAAGGTGTTAAAAGACTCCCAGACCCAGACGGGGCATAAGTCCTTCTGTTTGGAGTGTTTCCAGTTTTATAGTTGAACATTTGCCTCTCTTTATTTCTCGAGTCATCCTTACAACTAGCAGGTATAAGTCACGCATCTTGGAGCTCCAGCTTTTAGTCTTTGGATAGAGTTTCCTTCCTCTGACCTTAGGGAAACTGAGTTCCCGTGGATGATGCAATTTACGGATTGTTGACCGAGAACCTCAAGAATTGTGGGTCAACTATCTTCACGGCTGGGTAGACTTAAGGTACTAGTAGCTATGGTTGAAGGGTTTGTGGTACCCCGGCTTAGTTACCACTACCTTTTTAGGATTACTCTACCTTCCTTTTGTTGAGCCCCTTTGAGCCCTGTCGCTCCTTGACTTCGTTGATATCACCTTGATGGCTCAATATTGATGAGTTGCCGCCCATTTGGGATGTGACGATTTGTCCTCTGCCCTTATGGCGTGGACGTGCTTTGAAGTGTTAGGATGTACTCGTCAAAATAATTATGATTATTACGTGGGCTCTATATGTTAAAGAGATGCTACTCATTTTTGGATGTGAGACTCACTCTTTGCTCGATGGCTTAGCGTGAGCCTTGAAACATCAAGACTTTTTCCACACGAAATAACCTTCCTTTGAGTACCTGTGACCCCAGATTCACGATAATATAAGAGAAACTCTTTCCATCGAGTGTATTCTTATGAACCCCCCAAGATGTAATTAACCAAGTAGGATACGCCCCCTTGGGAGTGCTCCTAACCCCAGAACAGGCACCTACACTTGAATATACGGTTATGGGTAGTATATATAGGTATTCTTTTGTGGATATCGTTTTAAGGTGTTTTTGTCATATCTTGTTTGGGCAGACACTCTTAGTTTATTCTTGCGAGGTTTGTCGCACGTAGAATCTCCACGTTTTGTGTTTTTTCTTGCCTGTCGTCGTTGTGCATATGTTTATTCCTCTCCTCTTCAAATCATTGATATGATTCGAGAGGGAGATTTATTCGAATTGGGGACGTATATGACGATCAACAAGCTGTCAACTCCTTATAAAATAAAAGAGAAAAACAAACGAAAATAGCTACAAAAAAAAAAAACTAGCGACTAAGGATGCAACGTCAAGTCTATGACGTTATTTATAAAGCACACTAGGCACGAAACCCAAAGGGAAGTAAATTGTTCAAGCAATTCTTGATTTTGATATCACCGATTGTGTAATAATTTTCATGTTCTTATCGAAGTTGTCGCGATCAAAGAGCGGGAAACTTTGGTGAACTAATATGTATACACTGACATTGGCACAAATCTCATAGCAGTCAAATAACTAAAGATGATAACATGATGATCGAGACATTAAATTCAATTGATATGACCCGAACCAATCATCTGGAAGATCAACATGTTGATCAACCACCGTCGGCGAATCCAGTCGGCGGGTCTACTACAGTCCTAACCGCCAAAGCTCCTTTTTGTTGAATGCAACCAGCCAACTGATCGCTCGTACCTTCACAGTAATATCCTCAACTAAGCCCGTCGCTTTGGTTGATCAAATTAGAACACGTCGACCGGCTGATTACCGCCCTATCTAAATTCAAATTGTAATATATATTTACTATTAAATTAACATATTCATTGCATTAAAGGTGGTTTTCATAATTGGTCACTCCTTTTTGTAATTAAGGGATGTTTACATTATCGTCCTCTCCGTTCTGTAATTGTAGATAAAATCTTCCTATAAATACGATGCTCGAGACGATTAAAGGAACCCGAGGTTAGAGGACTTTTTCCAGGCCTTTTTACTAAGAATTTTCTAACACTTTCTTCTCTCTGCTCTTCTTTCTATGGGTTCTAACTCTAGAAATGTGTATTTCTAAAATAATTCTGGATTCAACATCAAAAATGTTAATTGTTAATCTATTGTCGTGAATATAAAATACGGCAAAAAATAAAAAATGTGTGTACTTAACTCTTAAGCTCGAAATAATTATAGTGAAAAGGACATGAAGATCAAGCGCCAGTGAAAAAAAATGCTAGTCGTGGTCATATTAGTGATGGAGATTAGAAGGATAATCTCTTAAAGCACGAACTCCAAAGCAAATTGCGGCAAATTCAATCCCTCCTTTTGAAATATGGTCTTCATCTTGATGCCTTAAGACATTTTTCTAATTTTTCGGGATAACTGTAAAGATATGTTAATGCTGATGTCAGCGATGTCGATTAGAAAGCTAGCCACGCGCAGTCACCGCGGTGCCATCAAGTTGTCAATGGCAATTTGGTCATTTTATTGGAAGAAGCTGAAGAAATTCAAATGAACTAAATTTAAGCCACGTGAAAATATCTCAGACACCCAGATGTCTTATAGATAAAAACTCTCAACTATTAATTAATGTGGTTGTGATCGTGAATTCATTTAACTTATAATTGACTATAAAGCTTACATGTGTCATTTGAATTCACAACTTCATGATAGAAGATTATTTTCCCAATTGTTATCCTCTGAATTAATTCACCTTTAATATTTCATTCTTTTCTCTTTCATGCTCTATCGCTAATTTGTTAACAAGGTTATGATCTATCTTGATTCTCCTTTGGATATGAACATCTGGTCTTTTGATTGCTATAATTTCTCTTGGGGCCGAAGGCTGATGCTTGTAATTATTTTGCAGATTCAATTGGAGGTGGCTTGGTGTTGATTCAATCATCTTGTATTTGGATCTTACTGTTAGTTGTGATTTGACGTTACTGGCGTCGGTTCTGATTGTCCAGTTATCCTACTATTCCAACTAGCGCAGCCCCTTTTTTTTTTTTTTTTTTTT
>JXCR01147333.1:381528-422941 GCA_002079205.1 Phalaenopsis hybrid cultivar
GCTTTATTTTTTTATTAATAAAGCTGGGTGTAATCATCAATTTCCTCAAAAAAAAAAAACTAGTGATTAAAACTCATACCTAAGAAAAATCTCAAAGTATGAAATATTATCACGCGAGTTACGACTTTTTCAATTATAAATAGAAAAAATGATTGTAAGTGATGATGGTCAAACTAATAGATTCTGACCATTTCATCCCTCGAATTAGAATCTCATTAGATGTGAGTAAACAAGTAGTCGCACTATTAAGATTTTCCAAATCCTCAACGAATACAAATTCAACAAGAAACCTTTTATTTTCCTAGTTATGAAGCTCACAAAAATAGGCAAAATATGCTTAAAATATAATAAAGTATGATCTATAATCTCGTAAAAATATTTAATGAAATCATCATGAACAAAACTATAAAAAATCGATGAATAGTTTGACCATCAAATTAACTTCAAAAACTTCAAGAAAATTAGTAAGCATAAAATAAGCATGCAAGACTTATCAAATCTCAAAATTAGGTCTCGACAAGTGCGCTGACATACTATAATAGTAGTTGTTGCACAATGCACCTCACATACGGTGCAGCGACGCTCCCAAAGACGGTGTAACAATGCACTCCAAAGACGATGACTTTCTCTGATGTCTTAAAGCTTTCTCCTCACACCTTATCGTTGCATCTTATGTGACTAACTATGACTTACGTGGTCCATAGCTCTTGTAACTCTTAAGTTTGGCCCTACAACCTATAAATATCAGCACAGCTCACCACTACGACCTACATGACCAATCATAGCGTAAGTGATCCACAACTTCTGCAGCTCCTGACTCTGACTCGTGTCATCACAGTTCACCACTATGACCTACGTGGTTCATAGCTGATGTAGCTTCTAACTCCAGTTCCTATGGCCTATGAATGTTATCACAACTCACCATTGTGGCTTATGTGACCAACTATGCACTAACTTGCTCTTGCAACTTCCTACTATAGCCTTTATAGCCAACTTAAACTCCTAAAGAAACCATTTGCGGCCCACACGATCAACCATTATCATGTCTTTCAACAATGACATGTACATCACACTGAAGCTACAAGCACAATCCATAACATTCAGGACATATTGCTACATTCATAGTAATTGGCTAATATCCTTGTAGTTTGTTATCACAGAGGCCTACAGTCATTACAACCAAACTACGACTATTATCAAAGAACAGTTCTTTACGATCATAATGACCAACTTCGCAACTCAATCTTCCTTAATTAAGGAGAAGAGTAAGCAATTCGTACTCACATTTTATGGAGGATTATTTCAACTAGGCCACACCCCAAAGTTTTTTCCCCTTTTCCATGATTTTCGCATTCAGAAGTTGAGCTGTCTCTTCTTACTTTTCTTTAATCGCTAATATAATAATTCATTTATCTATCTTTATAGACCTTTTAATACACATCATGTTTGCTCATATTTAACTTCATTAACACTATGTTTTTGTTTAATGTTATGAAATTGTTGTGTAGCATGATGGAAGAAACAAAAAGAATAGCACAACTATTTATGAGGAAAACCCATAAATGGGAAAAATCACAAGGGAAAAGGAAAACTCATTGTACTTGGAAAAAAATTACAAAGTAAAGAAGGTAAAGTTCTTTTCTAACACATCATCAACATACACTTCAATATTTTTTCCCTTTTGATTTGCAAAAATTATATTCTTGAGGCTTTGATAAGTCGCCCCCTAATTCTTCAACTCGAAGGAAATTACATTATAAGAATAATTTACTTTGTCAGTGACAAAAAAAAGTTTTTATGTGTCAGCAGGGTGCATCTTAATCTGATGGTGTCTAGAGAATTCGTCCAGGAAGCTTAGAACTGAATGACTAACCACTGAGTCTACTAGTGTGTCGATCCTCAGCAGTGGGTATCCATCTTTCAGTTGGTGAAGTCGACACAAATCCTCTATTTTTTATTTGCATTTTACACCATCAGGATGTTAGAGATCCACGTGGGATACTACACCTCTTGAATATAACTGACGTCCTTCAGCTTTTTTACCTCCTCTAGGATGGGTCCTGCTAGCTTTGTTGTCGAGGTTCAGATCTTTTGCCTCACCGGTCAGGTCGATGGGTCGATGTTCAGTCGATGACACACCCCGTCCATTGGTATGCCAGTCATTTTTGTTGTTGAACAGGAAAAAATGTCTTTGTTCTTTTGTAGGGATGGATAAAAAATTGTGTGTCCTACATCAAAAGCTTAGTAAATTAGAAAAAATTTACCTGATTCTCCATCGATGACTTGGATCTTCAGGGTATTCTTGTTGGTCTTTAGACCCCCTCCTCCAAACTTATGGATGTCCAGGTGGTCATGTTGCATGTTGCTTATGGCTAGGAGATAGAAAGCCTGGAATTGTTCAAGGTTCCCTCTGCCTGTGATGATTTCTCCATCCCTTGAGAACTTCACTGCAATATGGTAGGTAAGACTACTACCCTAAAATTGTTCAAAAGTAGGTGACCGAAGATGTCGTTGTACGTCGGGGGAGAATCTACCACAATGAATTCTACTATCGATGTGAACTATTTATGAGTTTTGCCCCAATTAACTGAAAGTCTGATCATTCTGAGTGCTTCCATTCTCTCACTTGAAAATTCATATAACGGGTCAGCTGACGCGATCATCTAGTCGTGTCAGTCAAACACTGGCTTGAACAACATGTTGACGAATCTCCTCGTATCAATGAAAATGATCCCTAATTTATAATTATTGATTATGGTTGTTACCATGATAACATCGTTGTGCGGGTCTTTTTTCGGGGGCAGATCCTTGTCCATGAAGAAAATATGTCGATGGCTCTTGGGCTTTGGGGCGAAAGTAATGACGTAAAGTTCCTCAGCTTACTGCCTCCTTCAATTTGCTTGCTTGGATGATTTGTTTCCTACAAAGATGGCGAATACAATCAAAGTTATATGAATGGTGTTGGTGCGGACTGGCCAATCTGGTACTTCCCTCAATGGTGCTTTTCTTTTCCACTGGGTTGTGGCCCCTGATCCAATGAATTCCTTCAACTTTTCGGCCATGATTAGTTCTTCAATTAGGCTTCAAATGTTTCTACACTCTTGTGTGTCATGGTTATGATATTTGTGGTACTTAAAGTGCTTCCCGGTGTCTCGAAGGAAAGCTCCAGTCCTCATCAGTGGCGCCTTCCTAAAAAAGGTCCTTGTCCTAAATGGCGTCTTCTATTTATGTCACCGATACCCTCAGGAGAGTGGTATGAGGACCTTCATGATTGTTTCATGATCGTTCCTAGTGCTGAGCTGGTGTCTCATGATATTGAATCAGTCGTTGACTCTGGGTCTTCATCTGACCCCTCTGGTTGTTGTGATGGTTGATTAAGTTGTTTTTGTTTTAGGGATGACTTTTGTAGTGTGGCCAAACAGATGGTCATGTGTTTTCTTTCTGTTTCTACCCACTATTATGTTGTGGTATCTTTCGGAGTCTCTGGCAAAGGTCTCAATAGCTTTCTCATAAGCATTGATATACCTGTTGGCCATTTCAAGTAGTTCAGCCAAAGTTCATGGTTCCACGAGGTTAAGGTTGAAACCTCTCAGACCTCAATACCCGCGTCAGAGTAGCTTGGGTCATATCAGGTTTCAAGTTTCTTACCTCTAACATTTCTCTCTGGAATAGCACAATGAATGAGCGCAAACTCTAATTGAGTCTCTATTTTAGTTGCCACGAAGATAAAAAACTCTTCATATGCCTCTAGGCACTAAAAAACTGCATTAGGAAGTCTCTTGAACTCTGTGACGCGGGTAATTAACCCAGTGCATTGAACCATCTTAGAGCCGATAACCTCAATGTAATGATGAATAGTCTATAGTTAAACATGTCAGAGAACTTTAGCGGACACATTGACGATTCGAAAGATGTCAGTGATCGTTGGGAGTTTGAATTTCTATGTCGCTTCAGCTTCCGAGTTTTGAAGAGAGAATTTATTCTCTAGTTGCCTCAACACTTCAGCTCGCCCAAATTATTATCTTTCCATCATTGGTACGGATCTGACGCAGTCATGGAATAGCACATTTTCCACTCTCTCAGGTGCATGGTTCATTCTCCTTCTGTTGTGCGCCAGTGTTCTCTCTCGAGGAGAATTATGTGGTACTCGCTAAGCACATTCACCTGCCAAAACAGTGGATACTCCTAGGGTTGTGACCGCTTTGAGTACCACTGCAAACTGTTCTGGCATCTGGTTCATGATTTGGGCTCTCAAGTTCTGCAGTCCTCGTTGCACGAGTTCTTCTACAAACTCCCTTGTGCATCCCACCTCTATGATGCCTCTTCGGGTGGTCTTTTTCTGTTGTTATTGTGTTCTTCTTGTTGACAGTATGGTTTTACGCTCATCGCACCTGAAAGAATGTCAAATCCAAGAATGTCCGAGAAAAACACACAAGGAATAGAGCGTCACACAGAGAAAAGGAGAAGAGAGAAAGACGGTAATGAATAGTAGAAAATATTTAACTTTTTTATAAAATGATCTCATATTTATAGAGATAAGAATATGAATGTTAGAGTTACAATGATGACATCTAATCATTAATTTCTGATGAGGTTCTTTTAGTACATTACAATTTACATGCGCCTGATATATTAAATGAGAAGTAGACTCAATTTATCGACATATATGCCAGCAATCGTTGGGTGTGCAAATAATCATTTTTCCTTGATTCGCCTCGTTGGCTTCCAGTCATACATCGCGTCGTGATCCGGTTTACTTTAGCTCAATCGTTATACATTTAAATTAATTGATCCTCAGGCTTGCTTTCGAGGGAACTTCTACTGCCTTGAGATTGTCTACCGATCAGTTGATCCCTCCGTTTCTCATTATTTTACTTAACCGTTGGATTGCTTCTACATTCCTGCTGACATTCTTTTTATATATATCATTTATTGTTTTTTTTTTCTTTTTTATTATTATTAAAACAATTATCTACAACCATATACGCATCAGAACTGCTTGCCATACACTGCAGGATTAGTAAAGAACATTTTATTTTTATCATTGTTTTAACAAAAGTAACCATCATGCAGCCAATTTTGATAAAGTCAGTAACCTTAGAGTTATGCAATGACAGTATATGTATTTTTATATAATCTATTAAGAATTTACAATAACCTGCTCTCTTTATGACGGGAACACATTTTTTAATTTTTTAAATTTAATATTTTAAAATGATTAATCTTCGATAGGAGAGTACTAAATATTCAAGAGCATCAATAAAAGTGTAAAAGAGTTGAGTCAAGCTCAAGCCATGTCAATATTGAGCTCAGCTTGTTTGCTAAATTTTGAGCTCGAGCTCAAGTAGAGCTCGAATGGCTAACTCTTGCTCAGATGGAAGTGGTGGCAGCCGGCTTGCGAGCTCGAACTTAAAATTCAATTTTTGCATAAGCTCACCGAAAAGTGTAGTGGTGGTCGGAGGAGCAGGATATAGTGGCAGCTCACCGTAAAATGCATCAAAATGAATAACGGTGGGCTAATTGTGTCGGGTCGTGAGTCAATGAGCCGGGCCGGGCCAAGCTCGAGCTTGTTTAATTAACAATCTCAAATTTAAGCTCGAGCACGAGCCCATGGCGCGATAAGCTCTGCTTGTGAGCTCATTAATGAGCCGAGCTTTAGCTTACACAGCTCATTTACAACCCTAAGCACCATCATCTTATTTTTTTTCTTAAAATATAGTATGCAATTTGTTGCAGTACTGAATCAGATCAGCAGAAAAAAATAACATACTTTATTTAGATTGCAAGTTGATGATATCCTGCAATATGTTTGTTTTATAAAAAATATCATAAAAGGATTTTGGCTAAAAGATTAATCAAAGAAAATAAACAAAAATATTTGGTTTATTTATAAAGCAAAAGATTAGTCTTTTGTACGCGATCAGTAAATAACGTGGATTTTTTACTATAGCTATTATGATTAAAAAGGTGCAATTCATATATCAGACTCCATGTTCTTCGTTGATTCAAGCACAATAACGAGGATTTTTTTCTTAGGTGCTTCATCTCACTTAACTCCTGGCATCGAAATATTCCAACCCACAAGTTTCCCTAGTTCTCAACATTTCATGGTGTGGAATGACCAGCAATTACCCATAGTTCATACCAATTGAAGCGTGCTAGAAAATTCACGGCGGTAGAGTAACAAATTGTCGTCTTAGCGTTATACAAAAGTTCAACGCACATACAGATGAAATAGAAAAAAATGGTGATGACTCCAGAAGTTTTTACGTGGAAAACCCGTTAAGGAAAAACCACGGGGTCTGGTTCAGTTGCAGAAATCCACTATTGATTGATGATTACAGAAGTCCCTTGTCCAACAGACGAGAAAGGTAACTATATTTTCCATATTACAATGTCGACTGACGGCGTCTGGTTGGTGGTGATTGATGACGGTAGGTGGAGGTTGACGACGTTCGGCGGTGGTCGTTGGCGATCGACGGCGATCGCGATAGAGGTCAGTGGTGATCGACAGCGGTTGACGATGGTCGACGACGGAGATCAGCGAAGGTCGACGACGATTGGTGGTGATGCTGAGCTGCAGCTTCTCCTCAAGACCTCAGGCTCTCTTTAGACTTCCCCCATTATGAGAAGGATGGGGCTCTATTTATAGTGTTTTGGGTGCAATTAATGCAACAATATGAACTATTTTGATCAGACGGTCCGAAGAGCTTCCTTCGATCATACGACGTTTAATGGATATTTGAGTGCCATAATAATGTCAGAATTCAGTGAACTTGGGCTCGTTGGATTTGTTTTGTCGAGCCGCTTAATTTGAGTATAAACTTGTTATATTTGACAGTCATTTGACTTTCCAATTGTGTTCATAAATCTTCTAACTGTGATTTAATGACTTGATCTGGGCGTGATTTGACTTGGACTGGGCTAGTTTTCATATCATTAGGTTTGTCTCATTGAACAGGTCAGTTTGAATATAAGTTTGCTGAAATCGGAGCTCTGGATAACTTTTTATCAAGATTTGAATGTTTCTTGTAAAATATCATCTTGAGATTCGTGTTGGATGATGAAAATTTGTTGGTGGTGTATCACCAATAAAGGCATTCTCTCGACTATATCTTGCAAGTTACATCTCTTTAAAATTTTACATGTGCCTCATGTTTCTCATAATATCATTTCAATACACAAATTAGCTCGTGATGATCAATGTTCTATCACTTTTGATTCAAATGGATTCCTCGTCATGGATTGTAATTGCTAGCAACCTCTTCGTGCTAGTTCAACCCATAATGAACTATACCCTATCAAGTGCAAATCTCATCTCAAAGAGCCACCCACTCACATTGCCTTCTTCTCCAAACTGTTTTGATGATCCAAGTGGCTTAGTTGTCTTGAACAACCTCATGGATTAGTTGCCCTAGCTCTAACAGATCTCAATCAAATATATGTGCCCTAAGTAACCACGTTAAATGTATACATTATAATTCAGTAAAATTTCACAAGCTAATAATCTCTATTTCTATCATTTGTAGCTTATTTCTTGTACATATTATTCACTCTGATATACAGAGTCCCTATATCACCACCTTGTTTTTCTTGTTTTTTTTAATCTCTTGGAGTCGTCAGCTTGTCTATTTATGTCATCGTATAATTATGTTATTCAAATAAATATCTCTCTTAGATCATTATAAATGATTTGAAGAGGAAATGAATTGAATACAAAGAAAATGCGACAAGTGATAGACAAACAATTAAAAAGAAACAAGTGGAAGGCGTATATATGAGTAATCCTCATGTGATGAGTAGAGAATATACTTCCAAATAGAATCGGATCGAAGTACCTCGAAACAGAACATCCAGGAAGAAAATCCCTACATAAACTACCTGTAACCAGAGAACCAAAATGAACATTTTTTGTTATGGGGTCAAGTGTCTTCTAGAGGAATGTATCCCCCTAGTTAATTACATCTTGAGGGATATCCAAAAATACTCTCGATAAAAGAAGTTCTGTTTATATTATCATGAACCTGAATAATAGACCATCAAAGGATGATTATTTCAACCAGGAGCATCTCACCGCTTCGGTAGCCAACACCAAACCACATGGGAGAAGGTGAGCCCCTTAAAACCACAGATGGACGGCTGTCCACCGATAAGCGATGCTCGATGAAATAACCAGGTTGACTTGATAATAACATCTCTATGCTTCAAAGCTTAACGGGTCGTGAGAGCAGAGGGTAAATCAATGTATCCCAATCAAGCAGCTTGCATATCGAGATGACCGATTGAGCCTAAAAGGCGTACTAGTGCAGCCGATCGAATTAAAATGACCACGCAGACAAGCATACAAAATGCAACAAGGCCACAAATGATCATACCACCCATACTCAATGCATGTCGAACTCGTTATATTGATCTCACAAGGAATCTTGGGTTGAATCAATGGAGGAGTTTCAACACCATATCTTGCGAAGCAACGTGGCCTTGTCACCCATTTTTCCGGTGTAGAGCAAAGTGTTTTCTCACGAGAATTCTCTGCGATCAAATGAAAAACGACCAAAAGGATTTTTTCATTTGCCTGATCATTTGATTTTACTTGTCCATCCAAGTGAAATCAATGGAGAAAACGGTGAGGATGATACAACCTCATTTTTTATGGGATTTTGGTGTTAAGGCTTCAAAGAAAATGCTCAGGTCATATAGGAGAGTCCACGTAAGGCCTCTAAATCTCCTCTAAGCACAAAAAAAAAATCATAGCCCGTAATCCTCTAACATCCAAACCAAGGAAGCTCTAAGAATGGAAAGTGCAAGGGTTTTAAGAAATTTATACTGCAGTGGTGATTGTTTGATGTCCCAAGTTTTTTAGTTGGATAAAGCTAAACTAACGGTAGGAGAGAAGCCATCAAGGTCCTTCCCTAAAATTAACGAGGAAGCTCTCCTCGTTAGAAAGATTTCAAACTCCATTGAAATTCACTTTATCCAAGTAGGATGATGCTCTCCTCACCAGAGAGACTGTGAGCTCGCCGGTGTCCTTAGCTTGGAGAGACATGGAGAAGAGAACCTTCATAATCTCCAAGCTTTTCCTCCTTCAAAGTTCTCTCTTCTCTTTAAGAAGCTCTCTTTTCTATAGCACTTATCGAAGTTATCCCAAGTACTCTCCCCTTACAACCCTAAAAATTGAAAATGAAGTCCAATTTTTTTTTTTCAAAATGAGGAGAATAGCTGAAATGAGGAGAAGGTCAGGCTTCAATTAGTCTCCAAGCTTTTCTTCCTTCAGAGATCTCTCTTCTCTTTTAGAAGCTCTCTTTTCTATAGCACTTATCAAATTTCTCCCAAGTGCTCTCCCCTTACAACCCCAAAAACTAAAAATGAAGTCCAGTTTTTTTTCAAAATGAGGAGGATAGCTGAAATGAGGAGAAGCCCCCCACCCAAAATGGCCTCATGAGCCTTCCCAGAAGCCATCCAAAAGGGATATGATAAAAGTTTTTTGCACATCTCATGCAAATCTTCATAAATCTTATGATTCTGGTTCATTTTGGGGTGCACCAAAGTCAAATTGACGTAAAAAAGCAAGTTTTTTTTTGCAACCTAGAACTGGTCCATCGCCTGGAAAACACGACCCTAGAACTACCTAGTCTGGGCATCACAAGGGTGGCGCCTAGTTTCCTGCCTCTCGAGACAATAGGTAATTTTAAGCATTTTTTTAGCCTAGGTGCCAGAAACTAGTGCCAGACTTCCATGGGATCAATTTTAAACATCTGGAAGGCATTTTTGGCTCCTAAGCACCCAGGGCTGGCACTTAAGCTCCGGTCGATTTGCATTGGGAGCACCCGACAGTAGGGCTGTCAAAAAAGCTCGTTGTTCGCGAACAGTTCGTGTTCGGTTCGTCAATGAGTTCATGTTTGATTCGTTCGATAAGAAAATGAGACGAACATTAACAATTTTTTTTCGTTCAGTTAGTTAAACGAACCAAACACGAACAGTGATGCGTTCGTTCGTGTTCGAATCNCCAGTGCTCTCTCTCGAGGAGAATTATGTGGTACTCACTAAGCACATTCACCTGCCAAAACAGTGGATACTCCTAGGGTTGTGACCGCTCTGAGGACCGCTACAAATTGTTCTGGCATCTGGTTTATGATTTGGGCTCTCAAGTTCTGCAGTCCTCGTTGCATGAGTTTTTCTACAAACTCCCTTGTGCATCCCGCCTCTATGATGTCTCTTCATGTGGTCTCTTTCTGCTGTTGTTGTGCTCTTCTTGTTGACGGTATGGTTTTACGCTCATCGCACCTGAAAGAATGTAAAATCCAAGAATGTCTGAGAAAAACACACAAGGAATAGAGCGTCACACAGAGAAAAGGAGAAGGGAGAAAGACGGTAATGAATAGTAGAAAACGTTTAACCTTTTTATAAAATGATCTCATATTTATAGACATAAGGATATGAATGTTAGAGTTACAAGGTTGACATCTAATCATTAATTTCTGATGAGGTTCTTTTAGTACATTACACTTTACATGCGTCTGATATATTAAATGATAAGTAGCCTCAACTAATCGACATATATGCCAACAATCGTTGAGTGTGCAGATAATCATTTTTCCTTGATTCGCCTCGTTGGCTTCCAGTCAGACATCGCGTCGTGATTCGACCGGTTTACTTTAGCTCAATCGTTATACATTTAAATTAATTGATCCTCAGGCTTGCTTTCAGGGAACTTTTACTGCCTTGAGATTGTCTACCGATCAGTTGATCCCACCGTTTCTCAGTAGTTTACTTAACCGTTGGATTGCCTCTACATTCCTGCTGACATTCTTTTCATATATATCATCTATTGTTTTTCTTTTTTTATTATTATTAAAACAATTATCTACAACCATATACGCAGCAGAACTGCTTGCCATACACTGCAGGATTAGTAAAGAACATTTTATTTTTATCATTGTTTTAACAAAAGTATCCATCATGCAGCCAATTTTGATAAAGTCAGTAATCTTAGAGTTATGCAATGACAGTATATGTATTTTTATATAATCTATTAAGAATTCACAATAACCTGCTCTCTTTATGACGGGAACACATTTTTTAATTTTTTAAATTTAATATTTTAAAATGATTAAATCTTCAATATAAGAGTACTAAATATTCAAGAGCATCAATAAAAGTGTAAAAGAGTTGAGTCAAGCTCAAGCCATATCGAGCTCAGCTTGTTTGTTAAATTTTGAGCTCATAAAACAAGTAGAGCTCGAATGGTTAACTCTTGCTCAGATGGAAGTGGTGGCAGCCTGCTTACGAGCTCGAACTTAAAATTCAATTTTTACATGGGCTCACCGAAGAGTGTATTGGTGGACGGAGGGGTTGGATATAGTGGCAACTCGCAGTAAAATGCATCAAAATGAATAACATTAGGCTAATCGTGTCGTCTTGTGAGTCAATGAGCCGGGCCGGGCCGAGCTCGAGGCTCAAATTTAAGCTCGAGCACGAGCTCATGGCAGATAAGCTCTGCTCGTGAGCTCGTTAATGAGCCGAGCTTTAGCTTACACAGCTCATTTACAACCCTAAGCACCATCATCTTATAGTTTTTCTTAAAAATATAATATGCAATTTGTTGCAGTACTGAATCAGATCAGCAGAAAAAAATAACATACTTTATTTAGATTGCAAGTTGATGATATCCTGCAATATGTTTGTTTTATAAAAAATATCATAAAAGGATTTTGGCTAAATGATTAATCAAAGAAAATAAACAAAAATATTAAAAGGATTTTGGCTAAATGATTAATCAAAGAAAATAAACAAAAATATTTTGTTTATTTATAAAGCAAAAGATTAGTCTTTTGTACTCGATAAGAAAATAACGTGGATTTTTTACTAGCTATTATGATTAAAAAGGTGCAATTCACATATCAGACTCTATATTCTTCGTTGATTCAAGCACAAAAACGTGGATTTTTTTTCTTAGGTGCTTCATCCCACTTAACTCATGGCATCGAAATATTCCAACCCACGAGTTTGCCGAGTTCTCAACATTTCATGGTGTGGAATGACCAGCAATTACCCATAGTTCATACCAATTGATGCGTGCTTAAAAATTCACGGCGGTAGAGTAACAAATTATCGTCTTAGCGTTATACGAAAGTTCAACACACATACGGATGAAATGGAAAAAAATGGTGATGACTCCGGAAGTTTTTACGTGGAAAACCCGTTAGGGAAAAACCATGGGGTCTGCTCCAGTTGCGAAAATTCACTATTGATTAATGATTACAGAAATCTCTTGTCCCACATATGAGAATGGTAACTATATTTTTCATACTACAATGTCGACTGACAGCGTTTGGTTGGTAGTGATTAATGACGATAGGTGGAGGTTGACGACGTTCGGCGGTGGACGTTGGCGATCAACGACAGAGGTCGGCGGTGGTCGACGGCGGTCAGCGGTAGTCCACGGCGGCCTGCGATGGTCAATGACGGAGGTCGGCGAAGGTCGACGACGATTTGTGGTGATGCTGAGTTGCAGCTTCTCCTCAAGACCTTAGGCTCTCTCTAGACTTCCCTCCTTATGAGAGGGATGAGGCTCTATTTATAGTGTTCTTGGTGCAATTAATGCAGGAATATTAACCATTTTGATCGGATGGTCCAGAGAGCTTCCCTCAATTATACGACGTTTAATGGACATTTGAGTGCCCTAATGATGACAGAATTGAGTGATCTTGGGCTCGTTGGATTTGTCTTATCGAGCCGCTTGATTTGAGTATAAACTTGTCATATTTGACAGTCTTTTGACTTTCCAAATCTATTCATAAATCTTCTAACTATGGTTTAATGACTTGATCTGGGCTTAATTTGACTTGGACTAGGCTAATGTTCATATCATTAGGTCTGTCTCATTGAACATGTCAATTTGACTATAAGTTTGCTGAAATCAGTGTTATGGATGACTTTTTATCAAGATTTGAATGTTTCTTGTTTAAAATATCATCTCAAGATTCATGTCATACCTCGAGATTCGTGTTGGATGATGAAAATTTGTTGGTGGTGTATCACCAATAAAGGCATTCTCTCGACTCTATCTTGCAAGTTACATCTCTCTAAAATTTTACATGTGCCTCATTTTTCTCATAATATCATTTCAATACACAAATTAGCTCGTGATGATCAATGTTCTATCACTTTTGATTCAAATGGATTCCTCGTCATAGATTGTAATTGCTAGCAACCTCTTCGTGCTAGTTCAACCCACAATGGACTATACTCTATCAAGTGCAAATCTCATCTCAAAGAGCCACCCATTCACATTGCCTTCTTCTCCTAACTATTCTCATGATACAAGTGGCTTAGTTTTCTTGAACAACCTCATGGATTAGTTGTCCTCGCTCTAACAGGTCTCAATCAAATATATGTGCCCTAAGCAACCACTTTAAATGTATACATTATAATCTAGTAAAATTTCACAAGCTAATAATCTCTATTTCTATCATTTGTAGCTTATTTCTTGTACATATTATTCACTCTGATGTGCAGAGTCCCTATCTCACCACCTTGTTTTTCTTTGTTTTTTTAATCTCTTGGAGTCGCCAGCTTGTCTATTTATGTAATCGTATAATTCTGTTATTTGAATAAATACCTCTCTTAGATCATTATAAATGATTTAAAGAGAAAATGAATTGAATACAAAGAAAATACGATAAGTGATAGACAAACAATTAAAAAGAAACAAGTAGAAGGTGTATATATGGGTAATCCTCATGTGATGGGTGGAGAATATACTTCCAAATAGAATCGTATCAAAGTAACTCGAAACAGTACGTCCACAAAGAAAATCAGTATATAAACTACCCGTAACCAGAGAACCAAAAAGAACATTTTTTGTTATGGGGTCAAGCGTCTTCTAGAGGAATGTATCCCCCTAGTTAACTACTTCTTGAGGGATATCCAAGAATACTCTCGATAAAAGAAATTTTGCTTATATTATCATGAACCTGAATAATAGACCATCAAAGGATGATTATTTCAACCAGGAGCATCTCATCGCTTCGGTAGCCAACACCGAACCACATGGGATAAGGTGAGTCCCTTAAAACCACAGATGGACGGCTGTCCATCGATAAGCGATGCTCGATGAAATAACTAGGTCGACTTGATAATAACATCTCTATGCTTCAAAGCTCAACGGGTCATGAGAGCAGAGGGCAAATCACTGTATCGCAATCAAGCAGCTTGCATATCAGGATGACCGATTGAGCCTAAAAGGCGTACTAGTGCAGCTGATCGAATAAAAGTGACCACGCAGACAAGCATACAAAATGCAACAATGCCACAAATGATCATACCACCCAAAATACTCAACGACATATCGAACTCGTTATATTGATCTCACAAGGAATCTTGGGTTGAATCGATGGTGGAGTTTCAACACCATATCGTGCGAAGCAACGTGGCATTATCACCCATTTTCCCGGTGTAGAGCAAAGTGTTTTCTCACGATGAGAATTCTCTGCAATTTGAATGAAAAATGACCAAAGGGATTTTGTCATTTGCTTGATCATTTGATTTCACTTGTCCATCCAAGTGAACTCGCTGGAGAAAACGGTGAGGATAATACAACCTCATTTTTTATGGGATTTTGGTGTCAAGGCTTCAAAGAAAATGTTCGGGTTCATATAAGAGAGTCCACGTAAGGCCCCTAGATCTCCTCTAAGCACAAAAAAAATCATAGCCCTTAATCCTCTAACATCCAAACCAAGGAAGTTCTAAGAATGGAAAGTGCAAGGGTTTTAAGAAATTTATATTGCAGTGCTGATTGTTTGATGTCCCAAGTTTTTTTAGTTGGATAAAGTTAAACTAACGGTAGGAGAGAAGACATCAAGGTCATTCCCTAAAAATAACGAGGAAGCTCTCCTCGTCAGAAAGATTTCAAAATCCATTGAAGTTCACTTTCTCCAAGTAGGATGATGCTCTCCTCACCAGAGAGACTGTGAGCTCGCCGGTTTCCTTAGCTTGGAGAGACATGGAGAAGAGAACCTTCAAGATCTCCAAGTTTTTCCTCCTTCAGAGTTCTCTCTTCTCTTTTAGAAGCTCTCTTTTCTATAGCACTTATCGAAGTTATCCTAAGTACTCTCCCCTTACAACCCTAAAAACTGAAAATGAAGTCCAGCTTTTTTTTTTCAAAATGAGGAGAATAGCTGAAATGAGGAGAAGGTCAGGCTTCAATTAGTCTCCAAGCTTTTCTTCCTTCAAAGTTCTCTCTTCTCTTTTAGAAGCTCTCTTTTCTATAGCACTTATCAAAGTTCTCCCAAGTGCTCTCCCCTTACAACCCCAAAAACTAAAAATGAAGTCCAGTATTTTTTCAAAATGAGGAGGATAGCTGAAATGATGAGAAGCCCCCCACCTAAAATGGCCTCATTAGCCTTCCCAGAAGCCATCTAAAAGGGGTATGATAAAATCATTTTGCACATCTCATGCAAATCTTCATAAATCTTGCATTTCTGGTTCATCTTGGGGTGCACCAAAGTCAAATCGACGTAGAAAAGCAAGTTTTTTTGCAACCTAGAACTGGTCCATCTCCTGTAAAACACGAACCTGGAACTACCTAGTCTGGGAACTACAAGGGTGGTGCATAATTTCCTTCCTCTCAAGAAAACAGGTAATTTTGAGCATTTTTTGTGCCTAGGTGCCAGAAACTAGTGGCAGACTTCCATGGGATCAATTTTAAACATTTGGAAGGCATTTTTGGCTCCTAGGCACCCAGGGCTGGCACTTAGGCTCCGATCGATTTGCATCGGGAGCACCCGACAGAGGATTTTCTCGATCTGTAAGCTACGAGAGACTTCATATGAGTGAAAAGAAATATCATAACTTCAAAATTGATTATTTTGATTGGCTATTCACCGAGAAAATCACTTTCAATAGGCGTCCTGAACCATGGCGCGGTTAGGGTGCTCCAAACCCTAATTCTTGCCTGGATTACCGTAAAATGGCCCTCGTCGGTCTAGAAGCCACGGAAAGTTGTGTGTTACTATATAAAAAAAACCTTTTAACTCAAAATTGAACATTGAAAGAGTTTCAAACAGAGGTTTTTAGTGTCGACATGGGCCCCAGACCCCCGTAGTGGTAAAATTAGCCTGAACCCAAATTTTCTCAAAATGTGCGTGGGAGATCTCGACAACTACCCTTGACCTCAAAAGACTCAGTATCTGAGTTTATCAACAACAAAAAAGACGTAAAACATGTCCAAATTTAGGACTAGTACGACCTCACGATGAATTTTCCCAGGCAGGTGCAAATCAGTACCGGTCCTGGTTTCGTGCTCATGCCACATACCGAGAGGTCTGATGGATGTCTCAATTAAAGGGAAACTAAGCATAGTGCCAATTTTTAGACGGGCATTGCTCTCATGTGACATCAAATAAATTTATGCCAACACACTTCAAATAATGTCTATAAATATTGTGTTTCCTTTATAGAAACTTTTTCACATTTTTGTCAGATGTTTCCTATGAAAAATAAATATGACTTAACATCAATATTTAAAAATTATAAAAAATGGCTGAGTATCAAAGAACTAAATCTATAAAGATCATCCACTTTGATGATGAAGGAGAATATACAAATATTCTCTAAAAAAAATTTCCACTTAATACAGAATACCACATCAACATAGTTGCTCAGCTACTTCTAAATAAAATAGTGTTGTTTAATTGAAGCATCGACACATTCTTGAAATTACACAAGTCATACTTCTTGAAGTTCAACTTTTGTTTTCTCTATGGAGTAGACACATTGCTTACTATCATTTATCTCATTAACAGGTTTTCATCACCAATGAATAAACATTTATCCCATATTAGTTACTCAACAATCAATCATCAGGCTATACTTATCTAAAAACATTTGTTGTGCTTATTATCCATGGCTTCACCATTACTATAAAAATAAATTCTCTATAATATCAACCAATTCGTTTTCGTTGGTTATCACTTAATTAAAAAGGTTATAAATTTCATGACTCCTCTATTAGCAAAATGTTTCTCTCCCACCATGTTATTTTCCATGAGTTTATTTTTTCTATATAAAACTCCACCCCTCTTAAGAAACCAGTCATATTCCCCTACTCGTATGCCTCCCCTCACTCTCATTCTTTTGTCCACCCATTCACCACTTAAATCTATTAGTGAACTAATCAATACTCTTATTGATATTTTTTCTAAGCAATAACCAATTCACATATCATCTTCCACTCTCTCATCCCCTTTAATTCATCTCTTTATCAAAACTCATTCATCCANACAGAGGATTTTCTTGATCTGTAAGCTACGAGAGACTTCATATGAGTGAAATGAAATATCATAACTTCAAAATTGATTATTTTGATTGACTATTCACCCGAGAAAATCACTTTCAATCGGCGTCCTGAACCATGGCGCGGTTAGGGTGCTCCAAACCCTAATTCTTGTTTGGATTACCGTAGAATGGCCCTCGTCGATCTAGAAGCCACGGAAAGTTGCGCATTACCATAAAAAACCTTTTAACTCAAAATTGAACATTGAAAGAGTTTCAAACAGAGGTTTTTGGTGCCGACGGAGGCCCTAGACCCCTGTAGTGGTAAAATCAGTCTCAACCCAAATTTTCCCAAAATGTGCGTGGGAGATCTCGACGACTACCCTTGACCTCAAAAAACTCAGAATCTGAGTTTATCAACATCAAAAAAGACATAAAACATGTCCAAATTTAGGACTAGTACCACCTCACGGTGAATTTTCCCAGGCAGGTGCAAATCAATATCGGTCCTGGTTTCGTGCTCGTGGCACATACTGGGAGGTCTGATGGATGTCTCAATTAAAGGGAAACTAAGCATATTGCCAATTTTTAGGCAGACACCGCTCTCATGTGACAACAAATAAATTGATGCCAACACACTTCAAATAAAGTCTATAAATATTGTGTTTCCTTTATAGAAACTTTTTCACATTTTTGTCAGATGTTTCCTATGAAAAATAAATCTGACTTAGCATCAATATTTTTAAATTATAAAAAAATGGTTGAATATCAAAGAACTAAATCTATAAAGATCATCCACTTTGATGATGAAGGAGAATATACAAATATTCTCTAAGAAAATTTTCCACTTAATACAGAATACCGCATCAACAAAGTTGCTCAGCTACTTCTAAATAAAATAGTGTTGTTTAATAGAAGCATCGACACATTCTTGAAATTACACACATCATACTTCTTGAAGTTCAACTTTTGTTTTCTCTATGGAGTAGAGACATTGCTTACTATCATTTATCTCATTGACAGGTTATCATCACCAATGACTAAACATTTATCCCATATTAGTTACTCAACAATCAATCATCAAGCTATACTTATCTAGAAACATTTGTTGTTCTTATTATCCATGGCTTCACCATTACTATAAAAATAAATTCTCTATAATATCAACCAATTTGTTTTCATTGGTTATCACTTAATTAAAAAGGTTATAAATTTCACTATTCCTCTGTTAGCAATTATTTTCCATGAGTTTATTTTTTCTATATAAAACTCCACCCCTCTTAAGAAACCAGTCATATGCCCCTACTCATATGCCTCCCCTAAATCTCATTCTTTTATCCACCCATTCACCACTTAAATCTATTAGTGAACTAATCAATACTCTTCTTGATATTTCTTCTAAAAAAAACCAATTCACATATCATCTTCCACTCTCTCATCCCCTTTAATTCATCTCTTTATCAAAACTCCTTCATCCATCATATACAGACTAATCTAAAAATCTTTCTTCAATCTCACTGCCAACTTCACAACCATCCAAATATCTAATGCTCACAATGAGGAAACATGTACTCTCAAACCAAAGAAAATCCTTAATTTACACCACATTGTTGCATTGCTTCTAGAGTTTAATTTCTTCTCCACAATTGATAAATTTGAATGTTGACGCAAAGCCCTGTATCATAAATTTCAAGTACATCATGCTCAAGAAACATGGACTCTAATTCCATCATGATGGCTTTGTTGTTTGCTATAAGGCAATCCTTGTATAAGCTAAATGCTTCAAATAGGAATGTGGTCATAATTACACAAATACATTTAGTTTGGTTGGTAAAATGAAAATAATACTTACATTTGTTCATTTCAACTCATGATAGATCACTAAACTTGACATTTCTAGTTGTTTTTCTTGATGGAAAGCTCCACAACAATGTGTATATGCAACAATCAAAGGGATTCATTGATCTAATTCATCGTAATTATTTATACATCATCTGAAAGCTCTCTATATACTCAAACAAGAACCATGAGATTGATATGCCACTCTCTCAAAACTCCTTAATTTTGACTTTCATTTCATTTCAGTTGACCCCTCACTTAGGGGTATCAAATCGGGTTAGCATATCGTAATTATGTGTGACTCAAAAATAACCCGACCTGAAACTATTTTGTCTCAAACTTGATATAAATATTAAATAATTCAAAATTTCTAACCCAAAATCAACTGACCTTCAATCTGACCCACATAGCCTGTTTAACATACGTATAAAATAAAATTTGGCTTAAATTTTGCTCAATTTTAAGTCAAGTTTAGGTTAAATTTGGTTTAGCGAGTCAAAATCAGGTTGGTTGATCAACCCAAAATATTTTTGCAACTGAATTTGACCCAAAAAATTAATCGAGTTAACTCGAACTCAAAACTTTTCAAGTGGGGATGTTTGATTCATACTAATGTTTCTAGTTAATTTTTGACACCCTAGCCTCACTCATGCTTTATGATTAATATCATATTTACATATTTTTTTCTTATTTACGTGGATGACATATTATTTACAAAACTCATATCCACCCTCAAACAAAAACTAAATGTGAGTAACCTGGGAGAAAGTCATCACTTCGCTGACATCAAAATAAGTCATACACACTAAGATCTTCATTTGAATAAATATCTATGCTTCTTAAACTCAAAAGAGCCATTATGATCTCTTGCAAATCTATCCATAATCCCAAAACATCACAATAATAATAATAATAATAATAATAGTGTCTATCATTTTTTCAAAATTTGATTTTGTTTTAACCCACGTGTATTGACACCTAATGAAATTGTGCTGGTACCTAGCTATTAATCATCCTGATTTTTTATTTGTTGTCAACAAAACTTGTCAACAGATACATAGACCACCCCTATCTCAATATTAATTTCTCCAAAGGGTGCTTTTCAATATTCAAGGCACCATTTATTTTGTTCTCCCCATCACAAAGATTAATCTATATCTTCAAACCTACTCTAATTTTGGTTGGGTAAGTGACATTGAAGATTGCAAATCTATGATTAGCTATTGCATATTCTTGAGCAATAACCTAGTATCCTAAGCAGTCAAATAGCAAGCAATAATCAATTGGCCCTCAATAAAAGAAAAATGTCATTATCTTGTCATTGTCGCCATTGAAATTACTTAAATTTACTATCAATTTCAAGAGCTTCACGTGTTCAACAACCCACCATGCTCTATTAGTATAATATGGTGTCTTTAGCACTTGCAAATAATTCAATATTTCATGCCTGTACTAAGCATATCAAAATCGATGACTATCATTTTATTTGAAACTGCATTAAAACTTGAACCATATCTGTCATGCTCCTCTCATGATCATATCTCAGACATACTTACTAAATCATTATATCTATCTCCAAAATTCAATATATTTGTGACAAGTTGATATTCTTGTTATGAACCATCAACTTCTAACAAGATAACAACAGTCTAAAATCAATTGTAACAAACATAACCGAGCCCATTACGTACAACAACAGTCAATCTAGACTATTTATCTACTACAAATGGATAATACAAAACAATATAATCTCAAATACTTTTGTGAAAGTGTGTGTGTTTGCGTGTGTGTAAAATCTTTATATGGTATTATTCTTCTTCTTGCTTATTCTGAGAAATATGGGAATAAATTTTCACATTCACAGTCTACACATTCACCTGTCTGTGTTCTCGGCTTACATATATTATGCTCTTTGTGTAATAGTCTACAAAATTGAACAATTGAATTATATATGTAGTGTTATATCTTTTAAAAAGTATTTTATTGTGTTATGCCTGTTCCATTTGATAATATGTCATTTCAATTGTAATTATCATATTAATTGCATCAATTTTATAAAAAAAATTGCATTATAATTTATATTCACATCTTATTGAATCTTGTTCTAACCATATTCATACTATGGTAAACCCATGTTCAAACTTTGCTCTTTTTTTCATCCATATTTAGACCATGTACAAATTATATTGGAGCATGATTCAAATAATATTTGATTTTTTTTAAAACAAGGTTCAAATATAGACACAAACCTTGCCAATATATAACACAAATCTTATTCAAACTTATTTTTAAATAAACATCTCTTGATTCAAAAGTAGGGTATTTTAATCTGAAACAAACTTTTAGATATATTTGGCCAATAAAATAAAAAGTTGTTACATTTATCTATTCTTTGCTACTGTGGTTCATATAAATTCAAATTTTCTTCTATAACTACACTAATAATTTGTCCTTACTTATAAGTTCATATTTCAACTGCAAACTAACTTGATTATCATTTTTACAGGACCCAACTTGCCCCTCTAGCATCTAGTCACTATCAAGTGATAAATAATTCGGGAGCAATTAAGGGTGTAAACAATTGGCCTGATTAATTTCTGAGCTAGGTTTGGGTTAAAAATGCAAACACATTTAATTTTTTGGGCTGGTTTTGATTGACCCGGCATTCTGAATATAAACTGTCAACTCGAATCTTACTCACCACTACAAATTTTACTCAAAATTAACCCATAACTATTATGCATATATTAAATGAGTTATGTTGGCCGAATTCAAGTTAATTAGATTCATGTTTAATATTTAAGTGGGATTCATACTAAGTAGTTCAGATCACATTTGGGTCAGACCCGAACCCAAATTTAAACTGTCAACAGGAATTTGGCATGCCAACCCAATTTTGACCCAAATTATTTTTTTCCTAAAAGGATTGGCCGAAGGACGGACCCTCAACCAATCCCCATGTTCAAATTCGAGCCGCCGCCAACTCACCTACACCCAGTGCATATATATATATATATATATATATATATATATATATATATATATATATATATATATATATATATATATATATATATATATATATATTAAACTGGTTATGTAGGTCGGATTCTAGTTGGTTGGATTGAAAGCATGTTTAATATTTGAATCAGTTCATGTTAAGTTGTTTCACGCCAGGACAAATTTGGGTTGGATGGGACGGAACCTACAAACCCGATTTCACACCGATAAAAAAGACTGAGATACATTGACCTCAAGCATACCTCCCATGAAATTTGTGGTCAGCATCTCTAATTGAACAGAAAGACTTGGACAAAATTTATATAGAATGACGTGAATTACAGTTCTAAATTTTACTTTCAAAATCAAATAACAAATAAAAAGCAAGAAAAATATAATTTATTACAGTATCTGAGCTATGTTATCATTTACTCAAGAAGTACTTGTGTTCTCAGTATTATTACATACACCCTTGAGCCCTTCTATGCGTAATATTAAATAAAAACGTGAAAATTTCTTGAACTAAGCTCACTAAAAAATATTTTGAGCAATACTTATGCTGCAGTAAGTAAGAAATTCAGAGTCCTTCTAGTAGAGAAGTATATGTCAAGATTTTCTCATGTTATGAACTATTAATGTGTTCCGTTGATTGGCTTCTGTTTAATTCCCAGCATTTTGAGGAACGAGTAAGCTATAAATGCATTTGCTCTATCTGTGGGATGATACTCATCCCAGAACACATACTTGGTTCTGTCTTTGCACAAGTTGGACAATGGCGTGCATGTGATAGCCNGTGATACTCATCCCAGAACACATACTTGGTTCTGTCTTTGCACAAGCTGGACAATGGCGTGCATGTGATAGCAGGTCTTATGTTTCCCGTTGAGCAGCAAGGATCTGTTACGTTGGTAAAACCTACAAACAAGAAAGCGATTATTTATTATAAACAAATCATAAGAAATTGATCTAATAACCTTCGAAGGAATATACCTACCATAGGTTTTTGGGTGATTTATAAGATCATAAAAGGAATTATAAGCATCTCCAAACTTAAACGTAACATTTGGAAAAGTTTTCGATAAGTTCTCGAGAAGATTCACAGCTTTGCTATTAAACTGGAGAGCTAGCTTGTTTGTGGACTCTTGGCACTGCCCAGATGGAGTAAAAAACCTTTGTAAAGGGATGCAACCCAGTGGGCCTAAACCAAATAATGTCATTTGCCTTACTCCCAGCGAGTGCAAAACCTACATTATATGCAACAGAAACATTATAAGAAGAAATGANATTATATGCAACAGAAACATTATACGAAGAAATGAATATACTTCAATTATTGAAGTGCATGTAAACAATATGTTAAATATATGTAATATCTATACCGCATCAATGTAGTTTATATTAAAAACTTACTCTTAATTGGCTCTCAAGTGTAGTTATGAGGTAGTTCGTGAATGTCTCTCCATTATAATTCCACGAGTCAGAGTAAATAGGCAAGAGGAAGTTATTTATGTAGTCATTGCTTCCCATAGCTACAACATAACGAGCTTGCTGGAAGAACGTGTTTGCGGCTTCCTTGCCAATCTTCCTTCTAATCATCTCTTGAGTTCCTTTAAACAGTTCGATTTGTTTCCAAAGTGAATATCTTTGAATCTGCATCACAAAAAAAAATTATAGTTCTTTATTACAAATGTTTCAGTTTATTTTGATAGGATTCAATTAAGAATGTGTACTAAAGCTTACAAAAAGTGATGCGGTCTCATTCAATATTCCACCTCCTCCAGATGCATAATTGACTCCTTGGTTGAGTATGGTATCTTCATCTAGTGAAGGATCAAGGAAAGGTGGCGGCCTCGGGAGACCCATTTTATCACCTTCAATAAAAAAGAAGTGTTAACAAAAATTGAATGTAACCAAGACTAAGGTTTTCAATTTGTTTGAAATAAGCATGGAGCTTATAAGCCTAATTAAGTAAATGAATAGGGGCTTCAATCCCTTAATATTTTTGTACTTATATATATAAATATTTCAGAGGTTGAAATTGAGAAATACTACCGTGCTCAACAATGGAAAAAATACTTTCTTCCACAGCTTTTGGTGACCTACCACCTTCAAAAATGACAGTCGCAACTGTCAGCTGCCAATTTAAGTCAGTCACGACCCTTGATGACATCAACTCTTAATTTATAGCAAGTGCCACTAACTCATATTGTGTTAGTCTTCTAGGGAAAAATAGACTTAAAAATAATTTTAAAGTGTTTCCCATTAAGGATTTGAATTATTTCGGAGTGATGTATGTAAAACTTAGATATATTGGATTAAATCCCATATAATATAAGCAAAATATATGTTGTTGTACAAATGTCAAGTAATTGCTCCTTTCATGGAAGGCCAAGCTAGCATTTTTAGGTTGAAAATGGGTTTGATGGATACCTAATGTATCAAGCCCAACTTAGAAGATCATTTTTTTCCAAACTTCTGTTAAATGCTATTAAAGCCAGTGATCTAATCAGAGTCGAATTCTTTATAGGGTTTATACTGCTCACGGGACATCGTAACTTCTAAAATGCTTGGGCTAAAATTAAAAGAGAGTGCTCCAATAACTATGTCACGTGATTAATTATATGTTGTAATGCATGTTATTTAATATGATTGAAGAGCTTATATTTAAGAGAAATTGGTGGTTGTGTGAAGAAACCTCAAATCAGTAAATATTGTTAATCCACATAAAAATTAAATGACATAAGGTTTATATCTCCTATGTGTCTTGCTAACAATATTAACATGACTAGACGGGTTACTACCATGACCGCACTATATGTGACAACCCGAACTCTCACCCATTTAGGTATTATCTATTTTGGCGAAATGGTCTCATAGTTTTACCACATTGATGTAACTTCTCAAGAGGCCACCAGTCCTAAACGTGCTCCCATGCAAGCACGCTTAACTTTGGTGTTTTTAATGAAATTTCAGTGTTACAACAAAAGATTTCTCAATGTCTATGAATTCAATTTTATTCTACTTAAGAGTTCCATACATATGATTAACATGTTTGTATAAATAAAAATGTCCGCTCGGATCTTGATAAATCCGAGGGTAGAGAAAAGTAGCATGCAAATTATCAACGAGAGCCGACCACTGCACTAAGTCGGCCACCTCAGAATCAATTAAACTAATTTAAAAATCGAGCTTGCACCTAATCATTTGCAAAAATATAACACAAGCACAAAAGAATAATAGGAGCTCGCAGGACACAACCTCCATCTAAAAGCCGATTTGATTGGCTTGCAAGAACGAAAGGGGTGAGATCTGGAATAGCAGACCGTGATGGGATCACGTCAAACAAAACCTCCAAAATTCCCATCTTTCTCCTCCTCTCGCCCCGCTCCTACCTAAAACCATCCCATCCTGCCAAACAGTCGCGCGATCTTAAATCTGCAAAAATGGCAACTTAACTTCTCTGCTAATCAACAAAAAAGGCATCTCGAAATCCTGCATGCTCTTAAATTTCCTCACACGGCGAACCGATCACCGTACCATCGGCCGCCTCGCCCCTTTGGTCAGCAACCCAATCAGCCGACAATCTCAGACCACCGGTCGGCCTCCAAAACCCCTCTAAATATCAGTTGGCCGCCACTCCAACTACAACCAGAATTCCTCATGTGCCACTTCGGCTGGCTCCATCAGTCGGCCACCACCCACAATTGTGTTAATCTAGTCGTCTTCAGAAATTATTTATATTTTTTTTTTTTTTACATTTTTCATATTTTAGGTGGTCAGAAAACAATTATGTAGTTAATTTTTTTAGAAAAACGCGACGTACAGTTATTGTGTAGTTATAATTTATATTTGCTTATATATTAAGAAAATCATAAAATGTAAGTAGTGTTAAGTACTAAAAAAAATCCTTTGGATTTTTTAGGCTAAAGACGGGAAAATTTTCTTTCTTTGGCTCTTTGGCTAGAAGTGAATATTCTTCAGCTGCAGCAACGACGGGGTTCGCCAATTTCATGAACTTTCGCGACATTCGGCGAGGTGGAGTTCGTGAACAGGAGTTCATGTACAGTTATCGCGAACAAGAGCGTTTATGATCAGAGGAGTTCACAAGTTTGTCGCAGAAGTTGCAACAGGTGGTGCTCGCCCATAGAAGTTCGCAAGTTTGTCGCAGGAGGAGTTGCGGCAGGTGCAGTCGCGACAGGTGGTGCTCGGCCAGAGGAGTTCGCAAGTTTGTCACAGGAGTTGCGGCAGGTGCAGTTGCGACAAGTGGTGCTCAGCCAGCGGAGTTTGCAAATTTGTCGCAGGAGAAATTGCGACGGGTGGAGTTTGGCCGGTGTCCGCAGTATTTCAGTCGAATTTTTGTGAGAATGGAAAAAGTGCTTCGTGTGAAAAAATTTGATTCACGAATCGCAAGAAACTGCAGGAAAATTGCTACAATGAACATAGGAAATTTCAGATTTATTTGATTTTCTTAGCGATGTGAATTTGCTTTGACGCAAGGCAGGAAAAGTTCGCTACATGATTAATTTTAAATGGCAATGTTTAGTACAAAATTTGAGATAATGAAATTCAATGAAACAGGGAACTTAGGATTGTGGCAAACAAGGGTGAAATATTTGTTGGCACAACAAGGAATTTTGAAGGCGCTGCGAGCTATGAAACCTGATGGTAATATCTATAAACTGTTAGGGAGTACAGTTGTAGATAGAGTTCACTCTGTCAAATTATATGATAAAAATGCAGTAGGAAAGTTGACCGAGTCAGGTATTTTCAACAAGTTCTTGCGTTACTTGAACTTGTTGAATGTTTGCAGTTGCTAGTTGACATGGTTGCCCAACCCACTTCGGTGTAAAAAACTTCATGATGTATTTCTCCTAAGGGATTGGATATTCGCAAGGTGGAGATTTTTCTCCTAAGAGGTTGAATATTCGCAAGGTGGAAATTTTTTCTCCTAATGGTTGGATATTTGCAAGGTGGGGATTTTCTCTTAAAGTGTTGGATATTCGCAAAGGTGGAGAATTGTTAGATATGACTCATATACCATGAAATTTGAAGTATCTTGAAATGGAGAGGTGTGCCTCCTGGAATGAAAAGGAGAGTCTCTTGGTGTGAAAATGTGTGTCTCTTAGATTAGTGGGTTGGGACGAGCGATGGCGTGTTTGTATATTTATTTGTGGGTTTTATCTATAGATATATGTGTAACCCTATGGGTATGTAACTCCTCTGAAATAGTGAATTTGTCGTTTTGCTCCTGAGAATGTAGGCATCTTTGTCTGCTCCCGAGAATGTAGGCATCTTTGCCGAACCTCGTTAAATCTCTATGTTTTTCTTCTGATTTTGTGTCGATTCCTGTTTTTCTTCGCCCTAAATTTCATAACACCAACTTCTGTTTTGTCACCTCCCAACAGCTTGCTGACCGCCCCCGCCCTTCGATCGGCCACCTCTTAGCAGTCGGTCGGCAGCCTCCCAAAGGCCAATCGGTCGCTTGGCTATCTATCTACACCGGCACCCATTTAGAGCAGCTTATAAGTGTGGCGGCGTTCAAAAACGCCACCGCACAGTTTGTTTTGCGCGTTTGTGCAGCTTATTTGAAAATCACGTTCAGATTTGGAAAAAACGCGATCGCGGGTATCGACCTGCGATTAGCGTTTCGAACGCCTGATTGGGGCAGCATTTACGCGCCTGCCCATCCCTCGTGCCAGATCCGCTCTGCCTCCGCCGAAGAAAGCTTCGCTCTGCCTCCGTCAAAGCTACGGTTTGCCTCTGCCAAAGCTCTGCTCTGTCGCCTCTGCCGAAGGAAGCTTCGCTCTACTGAAGTTTTTATTCTACGGTCTGCCTCGGCGCAAAAAAGGGGTAGAATGGTAATTTCTCCAGAATCAGTTGTTTTCCAAATGCACAAACTAAGCAGTCAGACAGCTTATCCGGATCAGCTGCTCATCAGCAGATTATCAGGATAAGCTGCTTATCAGCAGAAGCTGGATAAGCTTCAGCTGCCCTAAAGAGATCCTTAATTGTTAATAGTAATGTAACTGATAAAAGAATTTAAAAGAATAAGTTAATGATATTATAATATAAGTATTAGAATTAGTATTTATAAATATCTAACAAAGCTGCAGGTGAGAGGTCCAGTCGAATGGAAATAGATCGGAGTAAAGATGCAATTACAGGTTCACTACTCTCCGACCTTTTGTTATGTCTAATCTCCAATTGCTCGCTCCGTGGGGGCCATACAGCGTTTATTGCGTACGGACACCACACGCAAATTTGCGTGCGCTGTCCGATCTGGACCACCAAAATATATATATTTTTGTATCTTTTTTATTTTTAAGGGGAAGTTTTTGACGGTCCAAATCGGACACCGCACACAAATTTTGCGTGAGTTATCCGCACTTAATAATTTTTTCATACAAACGGCCGACTGAATCAAATTTCATTTCTACTAATCGCAGCAGACTAAAAGTCAAACAATCAGTTGAAGGGCTATCGAAAGACAAACATTAGAAGGGCTATAGATTCGAACACGTCAAAAAGGTCTGTTCTTTAAAAAAAAAAGAATAATATTGTAATTTATTTTTGGTCCTCCTATCATCTATAAATAGGAGAGTCATTTTGTATAAATGGACTTTTGGATCCCCTTCTCATAAACCAACTATTTAATTGAAATAAAATGGGTCAAAGAGCACGGAAATACCTCATTTACTCCCAGACACCCTCTCTTTCTTTCTCTCTCTCTCTTTCTCTCTCTCGATCTACGTGCTCTATTCATTACGCATGATGACAGATCTTGATTTAACAATATTATAGATGCACGATTTTTGATAATATGGAAAACATTCAAGTGCGCATGATACTCATGATTGATATCTAGATCCCTCAAATGAAAAAAAATATAAAAATCTTAAACCACATGAAATTCAAAATTCTCACATAAATCAAATAAGTGAATAAAAAACTTGACAATTAGGATATCATACCGTCCAATTTCCTCCCCCCCTCCGCCCCTCTCTAGCACTTCATAAGATTTAACCACATGAACTTTAAACAATTAAACCAGCACGCCTCATGAAAGCCTAGACTCAAGTTTCAATGATCTTATATAATATAGTAATAAGAGTAGCAATTACTTACCAACTATGTCAGCAATTGTGCGGCCATTAGTGAACCTTCCGCTGGGCAGTCCATCGCCGAAGTCAATCCCATACCATGGCAAAGCCGGGCGAGCCAAGCTCCTAGTGAGATAGTTATTGTTCCCAACATCAATCAATGAATCGCCGAAGATGAACTGCACCACTGCAGAGGAACATCTCCTGTCTTCCAGTACAATCGACGCGAGCAGAAGCACGGCCATGGCTAACTTTGCTCTTCTTACATTCCCCATTTTTAATGCTTCTATTGTATCAAGTCACCAGGATTGATGAGCAACTGCTCTTATTTAAACTTGGATTGTAAAGGAAATGTGCAAGCAATGTTCTTCTAGTGAAGTTAGTATCTAAAGGTGGATTTTTCCTTCGAATTGAAGAAGACAAAGCCAAAGATGGCGAAATCCCCATTGGAAGTTGACCTAAGAGAGATGGACATTGAGACCTGGTTTGAGGCAGCCAAGTGGATTTCTGAGGGTTGGATGGACCTAACTTCAACCTAACTTCTAGTAAGATTTGCCCAAGAGGTTATTGTTTAACGGTTATAAGGGAGTTGAATTTGTCTGATAGGTTGGGTTGGTGGGTCATGTTTCTAAATTGAGGGTTGACGACTTATTTTGCTGATGTATGTGATTGCAAATTATGCAGATTAATGAAAATTTACGTACTCCTTTACGTTTTTCTATAAGCCTATGTTTAATTTGAGTGGAGAAAGGAAACACATTTTATAATATATAAAGTTTAGTTTTTGTTTGGATATGATGTAAAGATAACGTGCGAGAATTAAATACAAAAACTTGGGGTATTTCATGATTTTAATTTTTACATGTCCAAATTAATTGTAAGGAAGAGCTTAGGTTTCGTTTGGTGGGCGGTACTAATTGTGTATTGTACAAAATTTAGAATTCAGGGCCTTTGAATTTTAAGTTGCTTGATATGAGATAAAATAATCCAAATTTTTCTCTTAAAGTAATTTATAATACCCTTCCAACACCTGTTTTTTCAATGTCACGAGTTATGCATCACAACATCTGAAGTATTAGACAATAAAACTAAATTTGAAAAATAAATATAAGTAAATAATTAGACAGTGAACTAAACTAATAGACTCAACATTAGTTTTTTATCATGTTTACACTAAGGAATGTTTAATAATTTTACTATATTATATCGTAGTTTATGTATATTTATCTAATAGTTTAGTTATATTAATGAATATCTTAAAAATGGGTGGAACTAATGACACATGTAATTAAAATAATTATATATTGGCAAAAATTTATTTTGTGTAGAACATTTGTAACAGTAGAATGAGAGGATTTAATGACTTTATTAATTTGAAGATTAATCACACACATACATAAAAAAAAAAGCTATAAGAGGCACCAATATTTTTTGGCATAAAATTTGGAAAAAAAAATAAAGTATCGAAGCTTAATTTAGTGAAAATGATTTTGCAAATATAAATCTTAATTTTGATGTTAGAAGCAAGGTTAGAAAATGGCACTAGACTGATCAGTTCGATCGTGAACTAGTGGCCAGTCGGATTTGGACCAAACAACAAATCATTTTTTGGTGTGGACCGGCCAGAATCGGTTGAACCCAACGGTTTGTCCGACAAACCGGTTCAATGCATTGGAATTGTAGGAGGGATCTGCATGAGGAGTCTCATGGATATGGGGAGCTTTCAACAGATACGGGGAGTTTCCAATGGAGAGGAAAGGAATTGGAAATGGAGTCAAATAGGGTAATAATATATTGAAATGGAGTTTTGTTAAAGAAGATGATTACTCGTTGGGCAAAAATCTCCTCAATGCCACATGGCAGATTTGGGATGGGAGGAAGAGCAACCAATATATCTTGGGAGATTTTACTTCTTTTAAATTCTCAAAGTATTTATGTCATCGACCACCAGCGAAGGTTGTCAAGCGCTCGTGTCATCTTTAACCGTCGCTGATTGTCATCGACCACCACAACCACCATCGATCACCGCCAACTACCGTCGCCCACCACTGACTAGAAGCCGTCAATCGCTATATGCCGCTGATAGTCGACGTTGTAACTTGGAAAACCTAGTAATCATTTATCGACTGTGGGACAAGTTGCTGCAAATGTAATCATCTTTTTATAGTGGAATTGTTCAACTAGGTCAGTCCCTATGGCTTTTTTTCTTTCCGAATTTTCCACATAAAAACTTCAGGTCATTATTAGTTGTTTTCTGACTGTGTGTTCAATCTTTGTACCACGCTATGGAGATGATCCATTACTCTACCACCGCAAATTTTTTAGGATGCATCAATATCAATAATATCTATCCACCTTTTGGTGATTACATATATTGTTGTTTTTTATGGTGGTTAGCAATGATGTGACTATTCATAGTGTGCATTGTGTTATGTGAAAACAATGCAAAAATAAAAAATATCACACAATATCAATAAAACACAATTGATATATGTGGTTCGGTGTTGAAATGACTAGCCTACATCCATGAGGAGGGTGATTCCACTAGCACCGGATGGGGAGAAAAAAAATGGCTTGGTGTTACAAGTTTTGCACTTCTCACCGTCAACTCTCTCATGAAACCTAAGTCCCTTTTCATAGAGGAGGATTAGAGCATAGAAGTAAAAAAGCCAAAAATATCAAATTATCCCTAATTATAATAAAAAGTCATAAACACAACAATCTCCACCTCATCTTATACTTACATATAAATAAGAGATGACCAAATGAGCTTCAAATTTTAATTCAGCTGCATCAAGATTGTTGTCTACTCTTGATCTGCATTGAAAGCAAAATGTCATTCTCTTGTTACTATCACCATTGAAATTACTAAAATTTAACCGCATATTTAAAGAATTCCATAGTTCAACATCTCACACTGATCTGTTATGAAAATATGGCATCTCTAGCACTTGCAAATAATAGAACAATACATGCTTGTACTAAGTATATCAAAATTGATGGTTATCATTTCATTTGAGACCGCATTAAAACTTGAGTCATATATGCAATGTCTCCTCTCACGATCGTATTGCCGACATCTTTGTGCCAAGTTGATAGTTTAGCTTTGAATCAACAAATTTTGAGACGATAACAACAATCTAAAATCAATTGTAACAAATATAACCGAGACCACTACGTATAACAACAGTCAATCTGGACCTTCATCTATTACAAATGGATAATACAAGACAACATAATCTCAATTAACTCTGTGAAAATGTGTGTGTGTGTGTGCGTGTAAATGTTTTAGATGTTTTTCTCCTTCTTCTTACTTGTTTTCAGAAATAGGGAAACAAGTTTTCAGTTTCACAATATATACATTCATCTTTCTCTGTTTTCTTCTTGATTGTATTATGCTCTTTATGAAATAGTCAACAGAGTTAAACATTTAAATTTTATTGTTTTATATATATAGTGTTATACCTTTTAAAAAGCATTTTATTGTGTTATGCTTGTTCTGTTTGACATTTATAATCCGTTGTTTCAATTGTAGTTACCATATTAATTGTATCAATTTTATAAAAATATTGTAATACAATTTATATTCACATCTTATTGAATCTTTTTCTAACCATGTTCATAACATGATCGAGCCATGTTCAAACTCTATTCATTTTTTTTTATCCATATTCAAACATTGTGTAAATTTTATTTAAACATGATTTAAATAATATTTGAATTTTGTTAAAACAAGGTTCAATTCAAATATTGACACAAACCCTGCCGTTATATAATTCAAATTTATTTTTGTGGCAATGAAATTTAAATAAGCATCTTGTGGTTCAAAATGTGGGTACTTTAATCTAACACAAGCTTTTGGATATATTTGGCCAATAAAATAAAAATTTGTTACATTTATTTATTATTTACTATTGTGGTTCATATAAATTCAAATTTTCTTTTATAAGTATACTAATAATTTGTCCTTATTTATAATATTATATTTCAACTGCAAACTAGCTTGATTATAGGTTTTGCAGGACCAAACTTGCCCCTCTTTCATCCGGTCCCTATTAAGTGATAACTATTTGGGAGAGAATTAAGGGTGTAAATAATTAGCTTGATTAATTTTTAAGTTGGGTATTTTTGAGTTAGGTTTGGGTTAAAACTTCGCGCACATTTAATAGTTTGTGCCATGTTGCCAAAGTGAATTTGAAATGTCAACATGAAATTTGACTTGCCAATCCAAATTTGCTCAAAATTGACATATACTTATTATGCATATATTAAATGGGTTATATCATTTGTTTAATTGGATTCATGTTTAACATTTGAGTGGGATTCATATTAAGTAGTTCAGGTCAATTTTGGGTCAAACACCATCCTGAATTTGAAATGTTAACACGAATTTGATTCACCTACACGAATTTGACCCGAACTTGAATCGAAATTCACCAATAACTATTATATGTATTAAACAAATTACAGGGGGCAGATTCAAGTTAGTTGGATTGAAAGCATGCTTAATATTTGAATCGGTTCTTGTTGAGTAGTTTCATATTAGGTCAATTTTGGGTCATACCCGAACCCAACTTGCAAACCCAATTTGATTCCCCTACAGAAGATTGTGGTACATCGAACTCAAGAATAAGTCAAAAGAAATTTGGGTCAGTAGCTCTGATTTGAACAGTAAACACTGCGTTGAATTATAGTTCCATATTTTACTTTCAAAGAATAAATAATGAATAAAAAACAAGAAAAATATAATTTATTACATTATTCGAAACATATTACATTTATTCAAGAAGTTATTGTGTTTTCAAAATTAGTACGTACAACCTTGAGCCCTTCTAGGCGTAACATTATATAAAAACGTGAAAATTTCTTGAGCTATGCTCACTAGAAATTCTTTTGTGCAATACTTATAATGTAGTAAGTAAGAAATTTAGAGTCCTGCCAACAAAGAAGTATGTGTCGAGATTTTCTCAGGTTATGAATCATTAAATTGTTTCATTAGTTGGCTTCTGATCAATTCCCATTATATTGAGGAATGAGTGCGCCATAAATGCATTTGCTCTTTCTGTGGGGTGATATGCATCCCAGAACACATACTTGCTTCTATCTTTACACAACCTTGACAATGGCGTGCATGTGAGAGAAGGTTTTAAATTTCCTATTGAGCAGCAAGGATCTGTTACGTTGGTAAAACCTGCAAACAAAAAACCAATTATTTCATCAATAAAGCATAATAATTTGATGGAATACACTTCAAAATAATATACAAACCATAGTTTTTTGGGCGATTTATAAGATCATAAAAGGAATTATAAGCATCTACAAACTTAAAAGTAACATTTGGAAGAGTTTTTGACAAGTTCTCAAGGAGATTCACGGATTTGCTGTTAAACTTGAGAGCTAGCTTGTTTGTAGACTCTTGGCACTGCCCAGATTGATTAAAAAACCTCTGCAAAGGAATGCAACCCAGTGGGCCTAAACCAAAAAATGTCATCTGCCTTACTCCTAGCGAGTGCAAAACCTGCATTATATAAAACTAGATACTATATAAGAAGGAGAAAGAATTATACTTCAATTATTGACATGCATGGAAACAATAAGTAAACTATATGTAATCTTCATACCACATCGATGTAGTTTATGTTAATAATTTACCCTTAATTGGCTCTCGAGTGTAGTTATGAGGTAGTTCGTGAATGTATCTCCATCATAATTCCATGAGTCAGAGCAAAATGGCAAGAGGAAGTTGTTTATGTAGTCATTGCTTCCCATGGCTACAACATAGAGAGCTTGCTGGAAGAACTTGTCAGCGGCTTCCTTGCCAATCTTCCTTCTTATCATCTCTTGAGTTCCTTTAAACAGTTCGATTTGTTTCCAAAATGAATATCTTTGAATCTGCAATGCGAATAATTTTATATTACTTTAGTAAAAATGTTTCAGTTTATTTTGATTGGATTCAATCAAGAATGTGTATTGAAGCTTACAAAAATTGATCCGGTCTCATTCAAGATTCCACCTCCTCCTGATGCATAATTAACTCCTTGGTTGATTATAGTATCTTCATCCAGTGAAGGATCAAGGAAAGGCGGTGGCCTTGGGAGACCCATTTTTTCACCTGCAACAATAAAAAGTATTGACAACAACTGAATGTAACCAGACTAAGGATTCAAATTGGCTGAAATAAGAGTTGTGCTTCCAATCCCTTAGTATTTTTATACTTATTTATATAAATATTTTAGAGGTTGAAATTGATAAAAAAATATTGCCGTGCTCAGCCATGCTTTATGTTATTTTGACCCCCAATTAATGAACTAAAGTAAAAGGGCACTTTTGTAATGTAGTACCGCTCACCTATCACATCTCACCTACCGTTCACTTACCGTTCACCTACCGTTCACCTACCGCTCACCTACCGCTCATCTACCTCCCACCTACCTCCCACCTACCACTCTCTTGCTTCTATAAATAGAGAGGGTGTGAGGTTAGGAGAAAGAGAAATCTTAAGGGTGTGAGGCTTATGAGAGAAAAAGGGAAGAAATCTTAAGGGTGTGAGGCTTAGGAGAGGAAAGGGAGAAGAGATCTTAAGATACCACAAATGAGAAGAGAATAGCTAGAGAGTTAGAGAGGAGGAGAGCATCCTATGGCCTTGTATCAAGGTTTCACTTGAGAGGGAGGTCGTAGAAGGAAGATGAGGGCTCATCTCTATGTATAAGCTATGTATTCTCCATTTCTTTTGCCTTAGTGAAATATTTGATTGATTCCCTCCCGTGGACGTAGATCCAGTTGGATCGAACCACGTAAACGATCTGTGTTTGCTTGTGTTCTTTTTCGTCTCATCTCTATGCCAGGAAGTACATATCTCACAACAATTGACGCCGTCTGTGGGAAGATCCATACTTCTTGGCTAGAGGTGTCCGCGTAAAGGTGTTCGCGGCCAGCGACGAAAGAGAGGAGTTCGGCATTCACGAACAGAGGAGCAAGCGGATCGTGTCGCAGGTTGTGCTGTTTGGCGAGAAGGAGGAACAGTCTTCGAGCGAGGGCCAAAAATTTGCGACAGGGCTGCCAGCAGAGGATTTCGGTCTTGCGAGCAGCTCGGCCAGAGGGAAGAGGTGGAGATTGCGCAGAGAAGGGTTCGGGGAGTTCCCTGTTCGAGAGTTTGCGAAGCAGGAGGACCTGAGTAGTTTGGCGAGGCGCGGCGACTCTAGAGAGGCAGTTATTCTCGTGTGAGAGGCAGAGGAGGAATTCTTGATTTGTTCCGCTGGACGCAGAGGAGTGCCTGTGGGAAGGAGGCACGAGAACAGAACAGGAAGTTTTCTCCGGTGAACAGGTGTGATTACTGTTAGAAGGGATCGGAGCTTTCCGTCCGGTTGACGAAGGCAGTGGAGTTCACGGGGAGAAGTCTAGTTCTTGGAAGGGCAGCAGGTAGAATTCATTGGAATATATCATAGCCACGATAATGAGTTCCGTCAAATTTGACATTGAGAAATTCAATGGGAAGAACGACTTCGGCCTATGGAGAGTAAAGATGAGAGCTCTATTGGTTCAACGGGGTGTTACATGACCGAGAAGGAGAAGATCGGCATGCTGGACAAGGCTCACAGTTTGATAATCCTGAGCCTGGGAGACAAAGTTCTGAGGAGGTGTCGAGGGAGACAACGGCTCAAGTACTTTGGGCCAAACTCGAGGTACTCTACCTGACAAAGTCTCTGGCTAATAGACTTTTTCTGAAGCAGCGCCTATACTCCTTCAAAATGCATGAAGACAAATCTGTCTCAGAGCCGATCGACGAGTTCAACAAGATCATCGATGACCTCGAGAACATCGACGTCAAGATGGACGATGAGGACAAGGCACTCCTGTTGCTAAACTCTATTCCTAAGAGCTACGAGCATTTCAAGGATGCGATGCTCTATGGAAGGGTGCAGACTATTACTCTGGAGGAGGTTCAATCTCTGATTAGAGCCAAAAAACTTCAGAGGAAGCATGATAGAGACAAGAAAGTCAGCGGAGACAGTCTTATTGTCAGAGGAAGATCAGACAAGAAAGATTCAAGATATGGTCAGTACATATCAAGGTCAAGCAAGGATGGCGGGAATCAGTCATCAAGGGGATCTTTTAAGTGCTATCATTGTCACAAGAACAGTCATTTCAAGAAGAACCTGCCCAGACAGAAGAATAAGGTATCAAGAAGAGACCAGAAGAATCAGGAGAAGCAAGCGTAGCCTCTGATGACTACGATTCTGCTGAGGACATGGTGCAGAAGAATCAGGAAAAGCAAGCGTAGCCTCTGATGACTACGATTCTGTTGAGGCCCCGGTGATCACAGAATCTAAATCCAGTAAGAAGTGGATCCTCGACTCAGGGTGTTCTTTCCACATGTACCCTCACAAAGACTGGTTCGAGATACTACAACAGGAAAATGATGGGCCCGTTCTACTGGGAGACAATAAAGCCCACAGGGTTATTGGAAGTGGATCAATCAGGATAAGGATGTTTGATGNGTTACATTTGCTCTTTTCAACTCATGATACATCACTAAACTTGACATTTCTAGTTGTTTTTCTTGATGGAAAGCTCCACAACAATGTGTACATGCAACAATCAAAGGGATTCATTGATCTAATTCATCATAATTATTTATATATCATCTGAAAGCTCTCTATATACTCAAACAAGAACCATGAGAATAATATGATACTCTCTCAAAACTCCTTGATTTTGGCTTTCATTTCATTTCAGTTGACCCCTCACTTAGGGGTATCAAATCAGGTTAGCATATCATAATTATGTGTGACTCAAAAATAGCTCGACCTGAAACTATTTTGTCTCAAACTTGATATAAATATTAAATAATTCAAAATTTCTAACTCAAAATCAACCACCCTTCAATCTGACCCACATAGCATACGTATAAAATAAAATTTGGCTTAAATGTTGCTTAATTTTAAGTCAAGTTTAGGTTAAATTTGGTTTAGCGAGTCAAAATCAGGTTGGTTGATCAACCCAAAATATTTTTGTAACTGAATTTGACCCAAAAAATTAATCAAGTTAACCCGAACTCAAACTTTTCAAGTGGGGACGTTTGATTCATACTAATGTTTCTAGTTAAGTTTTGACACCCTAGCCTCACTCATGCTTTATGATTAATATCATATTTACATATTTTTTTCTTATTTACGTGGATGACATTTTAGTCACGGACAATAATAATATATTATTTACAAAACTCATATCCACCCTCAAACAAAAACTAAATGTGAGTAACCTGGGAGAAAGTCATCACTTCCCGACATCAAAATAAGGTTTACACACCAAGATCTTCATTTGAATAAATATCTATGCTTATTAAACTCAAAAGAGCCATTATGATCTCTTGCAAATCTATCCATAATCCAAAAACATCAAAATAATAATAATAATAATAATAATAATAATAATAATAATAATAATAATAATAGTGTCTATCATTTCTTCAAATTTTGATTTTTTTTAACCAACGTGTATTGACTCCTAATGAAATTGTGCTGGTACCTAGCTATTAATCACCTGATTTTTTATTTGTTGTTAACAAAACTTGTCAACAGATACATAGACCACCCCTATCTCAATATTAATTTCTTCAAAGCGTGCTTTGCAATATTCAAGGCACCATTTATTTTGTTCTCCCCATCACGAAGATTAATCTATATCTTCAAACCTACTCTAATTTTGGTTGGGTAAGCGACATTGAAGATTGCAAATCTATGATTAGCTATTGCATATTCTTGAGCAATAGCCTAGTATCCTAAGCAGTCAAATAGCAAACAATAATCACTTGGCCCTCAATAAAAGAAAAATGTCATTATCTTGTCATTGTAGCCATTGAAATTACTTAAATTTACTGTCAATTTCAAGAACTTCGCATGTTCAACAACCCACCGTGCTCTATTATTATCATATGGTGTCTTTAGCACTTGCAAATAATTCAATATTTCATGCTTGTACTAAGCATATTTATCATTTTATTTGAAACTGTATTAAAACTTGAACCATATCTGCCATGCTCCTCTCATGATCATATCTCAGACATATTTACTAAATCATTATATCTATCTCCAAAATTCAATATATTTGTGACAAGTTGATATTCTTGCTATGAACCATCAACTTCTAACAAGATAACAACAGTCTAAAATCAATTGTAACAAATATAACCGAGCCCGTTACGTACAACAACAGTCAATCTAGACTATTTATCTATTACAAATGGATAATACAAAACAATATAATCTCAAATACTTTTGTGAAAGTGTGTGTGTTTGCGTGTGTGTAAAATCTTTATATGGTATTATTCTTCTTCTTGCTTATTCTTAGAAATATGGGAATAAGTTTTCACTTTCACAGTCTATACATTCATCTGTCTGTGTTCTAGGCTTACGTGTATTATGCTCTTTGTGTAATAGTCTACAAAATTGAGCAATTGAATTATATTGTGCTATATATGTAGTGTTATATCTTCTAAAAAGCATTTTATTGTGTTATGCCTATTCCATTTGATAATATGTCATTTTAATTGTAATTATCATATTAATTGCATCAATTTTATAAAATAAATTGTATTATAATTTATATTCACATCTTATTGAATCTTGTCTAACCATATTCATACTATGGTAAACCCATGTCCAAACTTTGCTCTTTTTGTTATCCATATTTAAACCATGTACAAATTTTATTGGAACATGATTCAAATGATATTTGAATTTTTCTTAAAACAAGGTTCAAATATAGACACAAACCTTGCCAATGTAACACAAATCTTATTCAAACTTATTTTTGTCGCTATGACTTTTAAATAAACATCTCTTGATTCAAAAGTAGGGTAGTTTAATCTGAAACAAACTTTTGGATATATTTGGCCAATAAAATAAAAATTTGTTACATTTATGTATTCTTTGCTACTGTGGTTCATATAAATTCAATTTTTCTTCTATAACTACACTAATAATTTGTCCTTACTTATAAGTTCATATTTCAACTGCAAACTAACTTGATTATCATTTTTACAGGACCCAACTTACCCCTCTAGCATCTAGTCACTATCAAGTGATAAATAATTCGGGAGACAATTAAGGGTGTAAACAATTGACCTGATTAAGTTTTGAGCTAGGTTTGGGGTAAAAATTCCAACACATTTAATTTTTTGGGCTGGTTTGGATTGACCCGGCATTCTAGCATTCTGAATATAAACTGTCAACTTGAATCTTACTCACCACTACAAATTTTACTCAAAATTAACCTATAATATTATACATATATTAAATGAGTTATGTTGGTCGAATTCAAGTTAATTAGATTCATGTTTAATATTTAAGTGGGATTAATATTAAGAAGTTCATATCACATTTGGGTCAGACCCAAACCCAAACTTAAACTGTCAACACCCAATTTTGACCCAAATTATTTTTTTTCTAAAAAGATTGGCTGAAGGACGGACCCTCAACCAATCCCCATGTGCAAATTTGAGCCGCCACCAACTCACCTACACCCAGTGCATATATATATATATATATATATATATATATATATATATATATAAAACAGGTTATGTGGGTCGGATTCAAGTTTGTTGGATTGAAAGTATGTTTAATATTTGAATCAGTTCATGTTAAGTAGTTTCAAGCCGGGACAAATTTGGGATGGATGGGAACGGAACCTACAAACCCGATTTCACACCCATAAAAAAGACTGAGATACATTGACCTCAAGCATACCTCCCATGAAATTTGGGTCAGCAGCTCTAATTGAACATAAAGACTTGGACAAAATTTATATAGAATGCCGTTGAATTACAGTTCTAAATTTTACTTTCAAAATCAAATAACAAATAAAAAGCAAGAAAAATATAATTTATNTTTAATATTTGAATCAGTTCATGTTAAGTAGTTTCAAGCCGGGGCAAATTTGGGTTGGATGGGAACGGAACCTACAAACCCGATTTCACACCCATTAAAAAGACTGAGATACATTGACCTCAAGCATACCTCCCATGAAATTTGGGGTCAGCATCTCTAATTGAACAGAAAGACTTGGACAAAATTTATATAGAATGACGTTGAATTACAGTTCTAAATTTTACTTTCAAAATCAAATAACAAATAAAAAGCAAGAAAAATATAATTTATTACAGTATCTGAGCTATGTTATCATTTACTCAAGAAGTA
>JXCR01147333.1:422996-436188 GCA_002079205.1 Phalaenopsis hybrid cultivar
CCAGCCTCCCAAAGGCCAATCGGCCGCTTGGCTGTTTATCTACACCGGTGCAGGAAGCTTAAATTAATTGTTAATAGTAATGTAACTGATAAAAGAATTTAAAAGAATAAGTTAGTGATATTAGAATATAAGTATTAGATTTAGTATTTATTAATATCTAACAAAGCTGCAGGTTAGAGGTTCAGTCGAATGGAAAAAGATTGGAGGAAAGACGTCATTACAGATCTCCGACCTTTAGTTATGTCTGATCTCCAATTGCTCACTCCATGGGGGTCATACAAATGAGGGTTTATTGTGTAGTGAATCTCGACCACTGAAATACATCTTTTATTTTTTTTATTATTAGAGTGAGGCCCACTCTAAATTTTGACGGTTCAAATCAGACATCGCACGCAAATTTTACGTGATGTGTCCACAGCTAATAATTTTTCCATACAAACATCCAACTGAACCAAATTTCGTTTCTGCTGCTGATCGCAGCAGATCAAAAGTCAAACAATCGGTCGAAGGGCTACAGTAGAAGGGCTATAAATTCAAACTCTTCAAAAAGACTTGTTCTTTATATATATATATATAGTAATTTATTTTTGGTCTTCCTATCATCTATAAATAGGAGAGTCATTTTGTATAAAGGGACTTTTGGATCCCCTTCTCATAACTCAACTATTTAACTGAAATAAAAGGGGTCAAAGATCACGAAAACACTCCATTTACTCCCTGACAAGACAAGCCATCCTCTCCCTCTCTTTCTTTCTTTTTTTTTCTCTTTTGATCTACGTGCTCTATTATTTAGGCATGATGACATATCTTGATTCAACAATGTTATAAATGCACGATTTTTGATAACATGGAAAACATCTAAGTGTGTGACACTCATGATTGTCATCTAAATCCCTCAAATGAAAAAAATAATAAAAAACTTAAACCACATGAAATTCAAAATTCTCACATAAATCAAATAAGTGAATAAAAAACTTGACAATTAGGATATCAAACCGTCCAATTTCCACCACTCCTCTCTAGCACTTCATAAGATTTAACAACATGAGCTTTAAACAATTAAACCAGCACGCCTCATGAAAGCCTAGACTCTAGTTTCAATGATCTTATATAATATAGTAATAAGAGTAGCAATTACTTACCAACTATGTCAGCAATTGTGCGGNATTATAGTTCTTTATTACAATTGTTTCAGTTTATTTTTATTGGATTCAATTAAGAATGTGTACTAAAGCTTACGAAAAGTGATGCGGTCTCATTCAATATTCCACCTCCTCCAGANCAGTTTATTTTGATTGCATTCAATTAAGAATGTGTACTAAAGCTTACGAAAAGTGATGCGGTCTCATTCAATATTCCACCTCCTCCAGATGCATAATTGACTCCTTGGTTGAGTATGGTATCTTCATCTAGTGAAGGATCAAGGAAAGGTGGCGGCCTTGGGAGACCCATTTTATCACCTTCAATAAAAAAAAAGTGTCAACAAAAATTGAATGTAACCAAGACTAAGGTTTTCAATTTGTTTGAAATAAGCATGGAGCTTATAAGCCTAANAAGTGTTAACAAAAATTGAATGTAACCAAGATTAAGGTTTTCAATTTGTTTGAAATAAGCATGGAGCTTATAAGCCTAATTAAGTAAATGAATAGGGGCTTCAATCCCTTAGTATTTTTATACTTATATATATAAATATTTCAGAGGTTGAAATTGAGAAATACTACCGTGCTCAACCATGGAAAAATTACTTTCTTCCACAGCTTTTGGTGACCTACCACCTTCAAAAATGACAGTCGTAGCTGTCAGCTGCCAATTTAAGTCAGTCACGACCCTTGATGACATCAACTCTTAATTTATATCAAGTGCCACTAACTCATATTGTGTTAGTCTTCTAGGGAAAAATAGACTTAAAAATAATTTTAAAGTGTTTCCCATTAAGGATTTGAATTATTTCGGAGTGATGTATGTAAAACTTAGATATATTGGATTAAATCCCATATAATATAAGCAAAATATATGTTGTTGTACAAATGTCAAGTAATTGCTCCTTTCATGGAAGGCCAAGCAAGCATTTTTAGGTTGAAAATGGGTTTGATGGATACCTGATGTATCAAGCCCAACTTCGAAGATAATTTTTTTCCAAACTTCTGTTAAATGCTATTAAAGCCAGTGATCTAATCAGAGTCGAATTCTTTACAGGGTTTATACTTCTCACGGGACATCGTATCTTCTAAAATGCTTTGGCTAAAATTAAAAGAGAGTGCTCCAATAACTATATCACATGATTAATTATATGTTGAAATGCATGTTATTTAATATGATTTAAAGAGCTTAGATTTACGAGAAATTGGTGGTTGTGTGAAGAACCCTCACATCAGTAAATATTGTTAATCCACATAAAAATTAAATAATATAAGATTTACATCTCCTATGGGTCTTTCTAACAATTTTAACATGACCAGACGGTTACTCCCATGACCGCACTATATCTAACAACTCGAACTCTCACCCATTTAGGTATTATTTGTTTTGATCAAATGGTCTCATAGTTTTACCGCCTTGGTGTAACTTCTTAGGAGGCCACCAGTCCTAAAAGTGCCCCAATGCAAGCACGCTTAACTTTGGTGTTTTTAATGAAATTTCAGTGTTAGGCCAAAAGATTTCTCAATATTTATGAGTTCAATTTTATTCTACTTAAAAGTTTCATACGTATGATTAACATGTTTGTATAAATAAAAATGTCCGCTCAGCACTTGACAAACCGGACGGTAGAGGAAAGTAGCACGAAGAATATCAAGGAGAGCCGACCACTGCACTAAGTCGGCCACCTCAGAATCAATTAAACTAATATAAAAATCGAGCTTGCACCTAATCATTTGCAGAAATATAACACAAGCACAAAAGAATAGTAGGAGCTCGCAGGACACAACCTCCATCTAAAAGCCGATTTGATTGGCTCGCAAGAACGAAAGGGGTGAGATCCGGAATAGCAGACCATGATGGGATCACGTCAAACGAAACCTCCAAAATTCCCATCTTTCTCCTCCTCTCGCCCCGCTCCTACCTAAAACCATCCCATCCTGCCAAACAGTCGCACGATCTTAAATCAGCAAAAATGGCAACTTTAAATTCTCTGCTAATCAACAAAATAGACATCTCAAAATCCTGCATGCTCTTAAATTTCCTCGCACGGCGAACCGATCACCGTACCATCGGCCTCCTCGCCCCTTTGGTCAGCACCCCAATCAGCCGGCAATCTCAGACTACCGGTCGGCCTCCAAAACCCCTCTAAATATCAGTTGGCCGCCTCTCCAACTAGAAACAGAACTATTCATGTTGTCACTTTGGCTGGCTCCATCAGTCGGCCACCACCCAACTTCCGTTTGGCCACCTCCCAGCAGCTTGCCGACAGCCCCCCATCCTTCGGTCGGCCACCTCCCAGCAGCCGGCCGGCAGCCTCCCAAAGGCCAATCGGCCGCTTGGCTGTTTATCTACACCGGTGCAGGAAGCTTAAATTAATTGTTAATAGTAATGTAACTGATAAAAGAATTTAAAAGAATAAGTCAATGATATTATAATATAAGTATTAGATTTAGTATTTATAAATATCTAACAAAGCTGCAGGTTAGAGGTTCAGTCAAATGGAAATAGATTGGAGGAAAGACGTCATTACAGGTTCGCTACTCTCTGATCTTTTGTTATGTCTAATCTCCAATTGCTCACTCCATGAGCGCCATACAAACGAGCGTTTATTGCGTACGGAATCAAGGACACTGAAATACATTTTTTATTTTTTTTATTATTAAAGTGAGACTCACTCTAAATTTTGAGGGTCCAAATCAGACACCGTACACAAATTTTGCGTGAGATGTCAACAGCTAATAATTTTTCCATACAAACGGCCAACTGAACCAAATTTCGTTTCTGCAGATCGCAGCAGACCAAAAGTCAAACAATTAGTCTAAGGGTTGCAGTAGAAGGGCTATAAATTCAAACATGCCAAAAAGACCTGTTCTTTCTAAAAAAAGAATAATATTGTAATTTATTTTTGATTTTCCTATCATCTATAAATAGAAGAAGCATTTTGAGTAAAGGGGTTTTTGGATCCCCTTCTCATAACCCAACTATTTAACTGAAATAAAAGATGTCAAAGAGCATGAAAACACCCCATTTACTCCTCGACAGGGCAAGCCCTCCTCTCCCTCTCTTTCGTTCTCTCTTTTTCTCTCTTGATCTACGTGTTCTATTCTTTAGGCATGATGATAGATCTTGATTAAACAATGTTATAAATGCACGATTTTTTATAATATGGAAAGCATCTAAGTGTGCTTAACACTCATGATTGACATCTAAATCCCTCAAATGAAAAAAAAATAAAAATCTTAAACCACATGAAATTCTAAATTCTCACATAAATCAAATAAATGAATAAAAAAACTTGACAATCAGGATATCAAACCGTCCAATTTCCCCCCCTCCCCACTCCTCTCTAGCACTTCATAAGATTTAACCACATGAGCTTTAAACAATTACACCAGCACGCCTCATGAAAGCCTAGACTCAAGTTTCAATGATCTTATATAATATAGTAAAAAGAGTAGCAATTACTTACCAACTATGTCAGCAATTGTGCGGCCATTAGTGAACCTTCCGCTGGGCAGTCCANTATGTATCAAGCCCAACTTCGAAGATCATTTTTTTCCAAACTCCTGTTAAATGCTATTAAAACCAGTTATCTAATCAGAGTCGAATTCTTTACAGGGTTTATACTTCTCACGGGACATCGTAACTTCTAAAATGCTTGGGCTAAAATTAAAAGAGAGTGCTACAGTAACTATATCACATGATTAATTATATGTTGTAATGCATGTTATTTAATATGATTTGAAGAGCTTAGATTTAAGAGAAATTGGTGGTTGTGTGAAGAACCCTCACATCACTAAATATTGTTAATCCACATAAAAATTAAATGATATAAGATTTACATCTCCTATGGGTCTTTCTAACAATTTTAACATGACCAGACGGGTTACTCCCATGACCGCACCATATGTGACAACTCGCACCCATTTAGGTATTATTTGTTTTGGTCAAATGGTCTCATAGTTTTACCACCTTGGTGTAACTTCTCATGAGGCCACCAGTCCTAAAAGTGCTCCCATACAAGCACGTTTAACTTTTGTGTTTAATGAAATTTAAGTGTTATACCAAAAGATTTCTCAATGTCTATGAGTTCAATTTTATTTTACTTTGAGGATTTCGAACATGTGATTAACATGTTTGTATAAATAAAAATGTCCGTTCGGATCTTGACAAATACGACGATAGAGGAAAGTAGCACGCAGAATATCAACGATTGACAAATACCACTGCACTAAGTCGGCCACCTCAGAATCAATTAAACTAATTTAAAAATCGAGCTTGCACCTAATCATTTGCAAAAATATAACACAAGCACAAAAGAATAATAGGAGCTCGCAGGACACAACCTCCATCTAAAAGCCCATTTGACTGGCTCGCAAGAACGAAAGGGGTGAGATCTGGAATAGCAGACCATAATGGGATCACGTTAAACGAAACCTCCAAAATTCCCATCTTTCACCTCCTCTCGCCCCGCTCCTACCTAAAACCATCCCATCCTGCCAAACAGGCGCACGATCTTAAATCAGAAAAAATGGCAACTTTAAATTCTCTGCTAATCAACAAAAAAGGCATCTCGAAATCCTGCATGCTCTTAAATTTCCTCACACGGCGAACCGANTGATAAGTTCTCGAGAAGATTCATAGCTTTGCTATTAAACTGGAGAGCAAGCTTGTTTGTGGACTCTTGGCACTGCCCAGATGGAGTAAAAAACCTTTGTAAAGGGATGCAACCCAGTGGGNGCCTTTACGTTTTTTTTTAAGCCTATGTTTAATTTGAGTGGAGAAAGGAAACACATTTGATAATATATTAGTTTTTGTTTGGATATGATGTAAAGATAACGTGCGAGAATTAAATACAAAAACTTGGGGTATTTCATGATTTTAATTTCTACATGTCCGAATTAATTCTAAGGAAGAACTTAGGTTTCGTTTGGTGGGCGGTACTAATAGTGTATTGTACACAATTTAGAATACAGGGCCTTTGAATTTTAAGTGGCTTGACATGAGTAAAATAATCCAAAATTTTCTCTTAAGTCATTTATAATGCCCTTCCAATACCTGTTTTTTTAATGTCACGAGTTATGCATCACGACATCTGAAGTATTAGACAATAAAACTAAATTTGAAAAATAAATATAAGTAAATAATTAGACAATAGAACTAAACTAATAGACTCAACAGTATTTTTTTTTTCATGTTTACACTAAGGAATGTTTAAAAATTTTACTATATTATCTCATAGTTTATGTATATTTATCTAATAGTTTAGTTATATTAATGAATAGCTTAAAAATGGGTAGAACTAATGACACATGTAATAGAAATAATTATATATTGACAAAAATTTATTTTGTGTAGAACATTTGTGACAGTAGAATGAGATGATTTAATGACTTTATTAATTTGAAGATTCACCACACACATACATAAGAAAAAAAAGTTATAAGAGGCACCAATATTTTAAGCATAAAATTTGGGAAAAAATAAAGTATCTAAGCTTAATTTAGTGAAAATGATTTTGCAAATATAAATCTTCATTCTTATGTTAGAAACAAGGTTAGAAAATGGGACTAGACCGATCGGTTCGATCGTGAACTAGTGGTCGGTCGGATCTAGACCAAACAACAAATCATTTTTGGGTGCGAACCGGCCAGAATCGGTTGAACCCCAACGGTTTGTCCGACAAACCGATTCAATGCATTGGAATTGTAGGAGGGATCTGTATGAGGAGTTTCATGGATATGGGGAGCTTTTAACAGATACAGGGAGTTTCCAATGGAGAGGAAAGGAATTGGAAATGGAGTCAAATAGGGTAATAATATATTTAAATGGAGTTTTGTTAAAGAAGATGATTACTCATTGGGCAAAAATCTCCTCAATGCCACATGACAGATTCGTGATGGGAGGAAGAGCAACCAATATATTTTGGGAGATTTTACTTCTTTTAAATTCTCAAAGTATTTACGTCGTCGACCACCACAAAAGGTCGTCAAGTGCTCGTGTCATCTTTAACCGACGACGATTGTCGTCGACCACCACGACCACCATCGATCACAGTCGCCCACCACTGACTGGAAGCCGTCAATCGCTATATGTTGCTGATAGTCATCGTTGTAACGTGGAAAACCTAGTAATCATTTATCGTCTGTGGGACAAGTTGTTACAAATGTAATCATCTTTTTATAGTAGAATTGTTCAACTAGGTAAGTCCCTATGGTTTTTTTTTTCTTTCCGGATTTTCCACATAAAAGCTTTAGGTCATTATTATTTGTTTTCTGATTGTGTGTTGAATCTTTGTACCACGCTATGACGATAATCCATTACTCTACCACTGCAAATTTTCTAGGATGCATCAATATCAATAATATATATCCACTTTTTGGTGATTACATAAATTGTTGTTTTGTATGGTGGTTAGCAATGATATGACTATTGATAGTGTGCACTGTATTATGTGAAAACAATGCAAAAATAAAGAATATCACATAATATCAATAAAATACAATAGATTTATGTGGTTCGGTGTTGAAATGATTCGCCTACGTCCATGAGGAGGGTGATTCCACTAGCACCGGATGGGGAAAAACAAAAAAGCTTGGTGTTACAAGTTTTGCACTTCTCACCACAACTCTCTCATGAAACCTAATTCTCTTTTCATAGAGGAAGATTAGAGCATAAAAGTAAAAAAGCCAAAAATATCAAATTATCCCTAATTATAATAAAAATTCATAAACACAACAATCTCCACCTCATCTTATACTTACAGATAAATAAGAGATGACCAAATGAGCTTCAAATTTTAATTCAGCTGCATCAAGATTGTTGTCTACTCATCATTGAAAGCAAAATGTCATTCTCTTGTTACTATCACCATTGAAATTACTAAAATTTAACCGCATATTTAAAGAATTCCATAATTCAACATCTCACACTGCTCTGTTATGAAATATGGCATCTCTAGCACTTGCAAATAAAAGAACAATACATGCTTGTACTAAGCATATCAAAATTGATGGTTATCATTTCATTTGAGACCACATTAAAACTTGAGTCATATATGCAATGTCTCCTCTCACGATCGTACTGCCAACATCTTTGTGACAAGTTGATAGTTTAGCTTTGAATCAACAAATTTTGAGACGATAACAACAATCTAAAATCAATTGTAACAAACATAACCAAGATCATTACGTATAACAACAGTCAATCTGGACCTTCATCTATTGCAAATGGTACAAGACAACATAATCTCAATTACCTCTGTGAAAATCTGTGTGTGTGTGCATAAATGTTTTATATGTTTTTCTCTTTCTTCTTACTTGTTTTCAGAAGTAGGGAAACAAGTTTTCAGTTTCACAATATATACATTCATCTTTCTCTGTTTTCTTCTTGCTTGTATCATGCTCTTCATGAAATAGTCTACAGAGTTAAACATTTAAATTTTATTGTTTTATATATATAGTGTTATACCTTTTAAAAAGCATTTTTTGTGTTATTCTTGTTCTGTTTGACATTTATAATCTGTTGTTTCAATTGTAGTTACCATATTAATCGTATCAATTTTATAAAAATATTGCAATACAATTTATATTCACATCTTATTGAATCTTTTTCTAACCATGTTCATAACATGATCGAGCCATGTTCANGCGATTGCAAATTATGCAGATTAATGAAAATTTACGTACGCCTTGACGTTTTTATATAAGCCTGTGTTTAATTTGAGTGGAGAAAGGAAACACATTTGATAATATATAAAATTTAGTTTTTGTTTGGATATGATGTAAAGATAACGTGAGAGAATTAAATACAAAAACTTGGGGTATTTCATGATTTTAATTTCTACATGTCCAAATTAATTCTAAGGAAGAACTTAGGTTTCGTTTGGTGGGCGGTACTAATAGTGTATTGTACACAATTTAGAATACAGGGCCTTTGAATTTTATGTTGCTTGATATGAGATAAAATAATCCAAAATTTTCTCTTAAGTCATTTATAATGCCCTTCCAATACCTGTTTTTTTAATGTCACGAGTTATGCAACATGACATCTGAAGTATTAGACAATAAAACTAAATTTGAAAAATAATTATAAGTAAATAATTAGACAATAGGACTAAACTAATAGACTCAACAGTATTTTTTTTTCATGTTTACACTAAGGAATGTTTAATAATTTTACTATATTATCTTATAGTTTATGTATATTTATCTAATAGTTTAGTTATATTAATGAATAGCTTAAAAATGGGTGAAACTAATGACACATGTAATTGAAATAGTTATATATTGACAAAAATTTATTTTGTGTAGAACATTTGTGACAGTAGAATGAGATGATTTAATGACTTTATTAATTTGAAGATTCATCACACACATACATAAGAAAAAAAAGTTATAAGAGGCACCAATATTTTAAGCATAAAATTTGGAAAAAAATAAAAGTATCGAAGCTTAATTTAGTGAAAATGATTTTGCAAATATAAATCTTCATTTTGATGTTAGAAGCAAGGTTAGAAAATGGGACTAGACCGATCGGTTCGACCGTGAACTAGTGGCTAGTCTGATCTGGACCAAACAACAAATCATTTTTGGGTGTGGACCTGCTAGAATCAGCTGAAACCCAACGGTTTGTCCGACAAACCGGTTCAATGCGTTGGAATTGTAGGAGGGATCTGCATGGGGAGTTTCATGGATATGGGGAGCTTTCAACAGATACGGGGAGTTTCCAATGGAGAGGAAAGGAATTGGAAATGGAGTCAAATAGGGTAATAATATATTTAAATGGAGTTTTGTTAAAGAAGATGATTACTCATTGGGCAAAAATCTCCTCAATGCTGCATGGGAGATTCGGGATGAAAGGAAGAGCAACCAATATATCTTGGGAGATTTTACTTCTTTTAAATTCTCGAAGTACTTACGTCGTCGAGCACTCTTTAACCGTCGCCGATTGCCGTCGACCACCACGACCACCATCAATCACTGTCAACCACTGTCGCCCACCACTGACTGGAAGCCACCAATCGCTATATGTCGCTGATAGTTGACGTTGTAACTTAGAAAACCTAGTAATCATTTATCGACTGTGGGACAATTTGTTGCAACTGTAATCATCTTTTTATAGTGGATTTGTTCAGCTAGGTCAGTCCCTATGATTTTTTTTCTTTCCGGATTTTTCACATAAAAACTTCAAATCATTATTGTTGTCTTCTGACTGTGTGTTGAATCTTTATACCACGCTATGGCGATGATCCATTACTCTACCACCGCAAATTTTCTAGGATGCATTAATATCAATAATATATATCCACTTTTTTGTGATTACATATATTGTTGTTTTTTATGGTGGTTAGCAATGATGTCACTATTGATAGTGTGCATTGTGTTATGTGAAAACAATGCAAAAATAAAGAATATCACACAATATCAATAAAACACAATAGATTTATGTGGTTCGGTGTTGAAATGATTCGCCTATGTTCATGAGGAGGGTGATTCCACTAGCACCGGATGGGGAGAAAAAAATGGTTTGGTGTTACAAGTTTTGCACTTCTCACCATCAACTCTCTCATGAAACCTAAGTCCCTTTTCATAGTGGAGGATTAGAGCATAGAAGTAAAAAAGCTAAAAATATCAAATTATCCCTAATTATAATAAAAATTCATAAACACAACAATCTCCACCTCATCTTATACTTACAGATAAATGAGAGATGACCAAATGAGCTTCAAATTTTAATTCAACTGCATTAAGATTGTTGCCTACTCTTGGTCCTCATTGAAAGAAAAATGTCATTCTCTTGTTACTATCACCATTGAAACTACTAAAATTTAACTGCATATTTAAAGAATTCCATAGTTCAACATCTCACACTGCTCTGCCATGAAAATATGGCATCTCTAGCACTTGCAAATAATAGAACAATACATGCTTGTACTAAGCATATCAAAATTGATGGTTATCATTTTATTTGAGACCGCATTAAAACTTGAGTCATATATGCAATGTCACCTCTCACGATCGTATTGCGGACATCTTTGTGACAAGTTGATAGTTTAGCTTTGAATCAACAAATTTTGAGACGATAACAACAATCTAAAATTAATTGTAACAAACATAACCGAGACCATTACGTATAACAACAGTCAATCTGGACCTTCATCTATTACAAATGGATAATTCAAGACCGCATAATCTCAATTACCACTTTGAAAATGTGTGTGTGTGTGTGTGTGTGTGTAAATGTTTTATATGTTTTTCTCCTTCTTACTTGCTTTCAGAAATAGGAAACAAGTTTTCAGTTTCACAATATATACATTCATCTTTCTCTGTTTTCTTCTTGCTTGTATTATGCTCTTCATGAAATAGTCTACAGAGTTAAACATTTAAATTTTATTGTTTTATATATATAGTGTTATACCCTTTAAAAAGCATTTTATTGTGTTATGCTTGTTCTGTTTGACATTTATAATCTGTTGTTTCAATTGTAGTTACCATATTAATTGTATCAATTTTATAAAAATATTGCAATACAATTTATATTCACATCTTATCGAATCTTTTTCTAACCATGTTCATAACATGATCGAGCCATGTTCAAACTCTATTCATTTTTTTTATCCATATTCAAACCATGTGTAAAATAATATTTGAATATTGTTAAAACAAGGTTCAATTCAAATATTGACACAAACCCTGCCGTTATATAATTCAAATTTATTTTTTGTGTCAATGAAATTTAAATAAGCATCTTGTGGTTCAAAATGTGGGTACTTTAATCTAAAACAAGCTTTTAGATATATTTGGCCAATAAAATAAAAATTGGTTACATTTATTTATTATTTACTATTCTTTTATAAGTATACTAATAATTTGTCCTTATTTATAATATTATATTTCAACTGCAAACTAGCTTGATTATAGGTTTTGCAGGACCAAACTTGCCCCTCTTTCATCCGGTCCCTATTAAGTGATAACTATTTGGGAGAGAATTAAGGGTGTAAATAATTAGCTTGATTAATTTTTAAGTTGGGTATTTTTGAGTTAGGTTTGGGTTAAAACTTCGCGCACATTTAATATTTTGTGCCATGTTGCCAAAGTGAATTTGAAATGTCAACATGAAATTTGACTTGCCAATCCAAATTTGCTCAAAATTGACATATACTTATTATGCATATATTAAATGGGTTATATCATTTGTTTAATTGGATTCATGTTTAACATTTGAGTGGGATTCATATTAAGTAGTTCAGGTCAATTTTGGGTCAAACACCATCCTGAATTTGAAATGTTAACACGAATTTGATTCACCTACACGAATTTGACCCGAACTTGAATCGAAATTGTCCAATAACTTATATATATATTAAACAAATTACAGCGGTCAGATTCAAGTTAGTTGGATTGAAAGCATGCTTAATATTTGAATCGGTTCTTGTTAATTAGTTTCATAATAGGTCAATTTTGGGTCATACCCAAACCCAACTTGCAAACCCAATTTGACACCCCTACAGAAGATTGTGCTACATCGAACTCTAAAATAATTCAAAAGAAATTTGGGTCAGTAGCTCTGATTTGAACAGTAAACATTGCGTTGAATTATAGTTCCATATTTTACTTTCAAAGAATAAATAATGAATAAAAAACAAGAAAAATATAATTTATTACATTATTCGAAACATATTACATTTATTCAAGAAGTTATTGTGTTTTCAAAATTAGTACGTACAACCTTGAGCCCTTCTAGGCGTAACATTATATAAAAACGTGAAAATTTCTTGAGCTATGCTCACTAGAAATTCTTTTGTGCAATACTTATAATGTAGTAAGTAAGAAATTTAGAGTCCTGCCAACAAAGAAGTATGTGTCGAGATTTTCTCAGGTTATGAATCATTAAATTGTTTCATTAGTTGGCTTCTGATCAATTCCCATTATATTGAGGAATGAGTGCGCCATAAATGCATTTGCTCTTTCTGTGGGGTGATATGCATCCCAGAACACATACTTGCTTCTATCTTTACACAACCTTGACAATGGCGTGCATGTGAGAGAAG
>JXCR01147333.1:437281-452469 GCA_002079205.1 Phalaenopsis hybrid cultivar
ATGTAGTTTATGTTAATAATTTACCCTTAATTGGCTCTCAAGTGTAGTTATGAGGTAGTTTGTGAATGTATCTCCATCATAATTCCATGAGTCAGAGCAAAATGGCAAGAGGAAGTTGTTTATGTAGTCGTTGCTTCCCATGGCTACAACATAGAGAGCTTGCTGGAAGAACTTGTCAGCGGCTTCCTTGCCAATCTTCCTTCTTATCATCTCTTGAGTTCCTTTAAACAGTTCGATTTGTTTCCAAAATGAATATCTTTGAATCTGCAATGCAAATAATTTTATATTACTTTAGTAAAAATGTTTCAGTTTATTTTGATTGGATTCAATCAAGAATGTGTATTGAAGCTTACAAAAATTGATCCGGTCTCATTCAAGATTCCACCTCCTCCTGATGCGTAATTGACTCCTTGGTTGATTATAGTATCTTCATCCAGTGAAGGATCAAGGAAAGGCGGTGGCCTAGGGAGACCCATTTTTTCACCTGCAACAATAAAAAGTATTGACAACAACTGAATGTAACCAGACTAAGGATTCAAATTGGCTGAAATAAGAGTTGTGCTTCCAATCCCTTAGTATTTTTATACATATTTATATAAATATTTTAGAGGTTGAAATTGATAAAAAATATTGTCGTGCTCAACCATGCTTTAAAAGTTTCTATCACCTATACCCTTCCTCCACAATTTTTGGTGCCTGCCACCTCAAAAATGACAGTCGTAGCTACCGGCTGTCACGTTAAAGCAGTCACTGCCCTTGGTGACATCAACTCTTAATTTATATCATGTGCAATTTGCTCATAATGTGTTTGTCTTCTAGGGAAAATTATACTCAAAAATAATTTTATTGTGTTTCCCCTTAAGGATTTGCATTAGTCCGGAGTAATTTATGTAGCACATAAATATATCGGATTAAATCCCTTATAATGTAAGCATGCTAGCATACAAATGTCATGTGATAGCTCTTCTCATGGAAGGCCGAGCTAGTATTTTCAGGTTGAAAATGAATATGATGGATAGTAGATGTATCAAGCACAAGTTTGTTGGCTCACTTTCTTCCAAAATTCTGTTAAATTCTATTAAAGCCAATGATCTAATCATAGTCAAATTGTTTGTAGGAATTATACTTTTCATGGGACATCAGAACTTCTAAAACAATAGAGCAAAAATCAACGGGAGTGCTCCAATAACTATTCCACGTGATTAATTAAGTGTTGTGGTGCATGTTATTTTATATGATTTGAAGTGATTATATTTAAGAGAAATTGGTGATCGTGTGAAGATCCCTCACATGAGTAGATATTGCTAATCCACAAAAAAATTAAATGGCACATAAGATTTATAGCTCTTATGGTTTATGCTAACAATTTTAACATGATTAAGCAGGCGACTCCCATGACCTCACTATATGTGAAAACCCGAACTCTCATGCTTCAATGTATTATCTGTTTTTGTCAAATGATTTCACGGTTTTGTCTTGTTGGTGTAATTTTTCAAGAGTTCACCTATCCTAGGAGTGCTCCCATGCGATCACACTAAACTTTATAGTTTCTAAAAAATTTCACATTGCACTAAAAGATGTAGAAATGTTTAAGAGTTCGGCTTCATTCTGCTTGAGAGGTTTTCTTACTATATGAAAAATATGTTATAGATACAATTTTATTAGTGTTGAAAAGCATGCTTCCATCTAAGAGCAGGGGACTACAATGGTTGACGTCTAAATCCCTCACATGAGCGTTCATTTGCTATCCTTACGCCTGACGTACCTCTACGTGCGGTGCAGATTATTCCTGTGTTATTTTCAGGTTATTTCTGGATTATTTTCAATAATCCTGAAATAACCCAGATATAACCCAAAAATAAAGACCGCGGGTTATTTCTGGGTTATTTCGGGATTATTAAAAATAATCCAGAAATAACCTGAAAATAACTCAGGAATACTCTGCGCCGCACGTAAAGCTACGTCAGAAGTCCGCACAGAAAAATTTTTGCTCACATGAAAAGAAGATTCTTAAACCACCTTAAATTCNTCGGCTGTCACGGTAAAGCAGTCACTGCCCTTGGTGACATCAACTCTTAATTTATATCATATGCAATTTGCTCATAATGTGTTTGTCTTCTAGGGANGAATATTTTAGAGGTTGAAATTGATAAAAAATATTGTCGTGCTCAACCATGCTTTAAAAGTTTCTATCACCTATACCCTTCCTCCACAATTTTTGGTGCCTGCCACCTCAAAAATGACAGTCGTAGCTACCGGCTGTCACGTTAAAGCAGTCACTGCCCTTGGTGACATCAACTCTTAATTTATATCATATGCAATTTGCTCATAATGTGTTTGTCTTCTAGGGAAAATTATACTCAAAAATAATTTTATTGTGTTTCCCCTTAAGGATTTGCATTAGTCCGGAGTAATTTATGTAGCACATAAATACATCGGATTAAATCCCTTATAATGTAAGCATGCTGGCGTACAAATGTCATGTGATAGCTCTTCTCATGGAAGGCCGAGCTAGCATTTTCAGGTTGAAAATGAATATGATGGATAGTAGATGTATCAAGCACAACTTCGTTGGCTCACTTTCTTCCAAAATTCTGTTAAAATCTATTAAAGCCAATGATCTAATCATGGTCAATTTGTTTGTAGGAATTATACTTTTCATGGGACAACAGAACTTCTAAAACAATAGAGCAAAAATCAACGTGAGTGCTCCAATAACTATTCCACATGATTAATTAAGTGTTGTGGTGCATGTTATTCTATATGATTTGAAGTGATTATATTTAAGAGAAATTGGTGATCATGTGAAGATCCCTTACATGAGTAGATATTGCTAATCCACAAAAAAATTAAATGGCATATAAGATTTATAGCTCTTATGGTTTATGCTAACAATTTTAACATGATTAAGCAAGCGACTCCCATGACCTCACTATATGTGAAAACCCAAACTCTCATGCTTCAATGTATTATTTGTTTTTGTCAAATGATTTCACGGTTTTGTCTCGTTGGTGTAACTTTTCAAGAGTTCACCTATCCTAGGAGTGCTCCCATGCGATCATACTAAACTTTATAGTTTCTAAAAAATTTCACAATTGCACTAAAATATGTAGAAATGTTTAAGAGTTCGGCTTCATTCTGCTTGAGAGGTTTTCTTACTATATGAAAAATATGTTATAGACGCACAATTTTATTAGTGTTGAAAAGCATGCTTCCATCTAAGAGCAGAGGACTACCATGGTTGACGTCTAAATCCCTCACATGAGCGCTCATTTTCTGTCCCGACACCTGACGTACATCTACGTGCGGTGCATGTTATTCCTGAGTTATTTTCAGGTTATTTTTGGGTTATTTTCAATAATCCCGAAATAACCCAAAAATAAAAATCGCGGGGTATTTTTGGGTTATTTCGGGATTATTGAAAATAATCCAGAAATAACATGAAAATAGCTCAGGAATACTCTGCGCCGCACATAGAGCTACGTCAGAAGTCCGCACAGAAAAATTTTTGCTCACATGAAAAGAAGATTCTTAAACCACCTGAAATTCAAAATTCTCACGTAAATAAAATAAATAAAATATATATATATACCAATTAGGGTATCATTCCGGACAATTTTTCTCCCCAGCCCTGTCTAGCACTTTATAAGATTTTAACTAAATGAACTTTAAACGATTAAACCAGCACGCCACATGAACGCCTAGAGACAAGTTCCAACGATCTTATAATAAAGTAATAAGAGTAGCAATTATATTACTTACCAACTATGTCAGCAATGGTGCGGCCATTAGTGAACCTTCCACTGGGCAGTCCATCACCGAAGTCAATCCCATACCATGGCAAAGCCGGGCGAGCCAAGCTCCTAGTGAGATAGTAATTGTTCCCAACATCACTCAATGAATCGCCGAAGATGAACAGCACCATTGCAGAGGAACATCTCGTGTCTTCCAGTACAATCGACGCGAGCAGAAGCATGGCCATGGCTAGCTTTGCTCTTCTTGCATTCCCCATTCTTATTGTTTCTATTGTATTAAGTCCCCTGGATTGATGAAGCAGCTGCTCTTATTTATACTTGGATTGAAAAGGAAATGTGCAAGCAAAGTTCTTCTAGTGCAGTTAAAAGCTGAAGGTGGATTTTTCCGTAGAGTACTTGAGGATGACAAAGCAAAGATGGCGAAATCTCCATTGACTGTNCCCCCTGGATTGATGAAGCAGCTGCTCTTATTTATACTTGGATTGTAAAGGAAATGTGCAAGCAAAGTTCTTCTAGTGCAGTTAAGAGCTGAAGGTGGATTTTTCCGTAGAGTACTTGAGGATGACAAAGCAAAGATGGCGAAATCTCCATTGACTGTTAACCTAGGAGAGATAGATATGGGTATGCCGTAAACAAATTTGATGATTTGACATGAACCTCTAGATATGATATAATTTTTTAGATTAACTTTCGATCAAAAATATATTTAAAGTTCAATTTAAAATCTTCTACAACTTCAATTTTAGCAAACTTACAGTCAAACTNGGTGCAGTTAAGATCTGAAGGTGGATTTTTTCGTAGAGTACTTGAGGATGACAAAGCAAAGATGGCGAAATATCCATTGACTGTTAACCGAGGAGAGATAGATATGGGTATGCCGTAAACAAATTTGATCATTTGACATGAATCTCTAGGTATGACATAATTTTTTAGATTAACTTTTGATCAAAAATATATTTAAAGTTCAATTTAAAATTTTCTAGAACTTCAATTTTAGCAAACTTACAGTCAAACTGACCGGTTCAATGAGATGAACCAAAAAGTATAAAATTGGTCATTTCGAGCCAAATCAAGCCCCAATCAAGTCATTAAATCACTTTTGAAAGTTTTTTTGGCATATTTGGAATGTCAAACAGATGTTGAATCTAGTGTGTTTATAGTCAAATTGAGTGTCTCAATAACAAAAATCCAACGAGCACAAGATCGCTTAATTTTGATATTATTAAGGTACTCAAATATCCATGAAACACTATATGATCAAAGGAATCTCTTTGAGGCGTCATCCACCCAATTATTTTATTTAATTTTTCCATCCAAGTGAAATCACTAGAACAAACAGCGAGGTTGTTACTACCTCATCTTTTATGGGATTTTGGTGTTATGGCTTCAAGGAACTACTCGAGTTCGTATGGGAGAATCCACGGAAGGCCCCTACTATCAGTCTCCTCTAAACACAGCAAACAACCAGACCTAGGGGCTCTAGAAAATAGACAAATATGAAGCTTGAGAAGGTTATACCGTCACAGTACTTGATCGAAGTTCAGTCTTTGCTCAGGAAGAAACTCTCTTTGTCACGAAAAGCCTTCGGCGGTGCTTCAAGTATCAGTCTTCGTTCCCCTCGGGTGATGAAGCTCTCCTTGCAAGGAGTTTTTCGGCGCTGCCATAACACCACTCTTCGCTCTTCCTTTCTATTCCTCAGATTAAGACGGTGTTCGAAAAAAAATGCTAGAGGAGGAAGAAGAAGAAGAATGGAGAAAAGGGAGAAGAAGGGAGACGAAGCTCCCCAAAAACTCTCCAAAACTCTCCCTCAACCTCTCTGTGATCGCCCCTTAGCTCCTCCAAGTGAAATGAGACTGATCTCCCTAGATATCCCCCACAGGAAGGATATTTGCAGAGGTTCAAATGACATCTTGCTTTTTTTTCGAAAGTGCCCAGGTTAGCTCTGAGGTCATTTTTGTCTTAGGACTGGTCCAACATCTTATCCTGACGGTCGGAAGGTGGCCGGACAGAAAAACGGGGACTAGGCAATGAAATGAATCAAAACAGGTAGAATGTGTGGCGTGGCCATGACACAAATGGGGTGTGGTCACTCCTAGGCGTGGTCACACCTATCTTTTTTGGAAGCAGTTTTATGGTTTTGATTATTTAGGTCATGTGGAAAGACTTGGAAGATCTTCCTTAAGCAAAAATAATGTTCTGGATGCATCTGCGTTATTCGTTCCACCATCTCGAGTCATCTCAAGGGTAATTATTCATGAGTAACCCAATTGGGGGCCTGACTTGTTCGCGTTGCGCATAAAAAAAACTCATCTAGTTGGGTCGTCTCATTAATGTCGCATTAATGTAATGACGGTTGGTCCTCACCTCATCGACAGTCAAAGTTTAGCAAAAATATCTTGGTTATGTGCCAGAGGATTGAAGATGGATATCTCAAGCCTCAACGAGTCATATGTGCGTGAAGCATACCCCAAGATCGTTCGAGCATACATCCTATGTCTGTAACATCAAAATATGATGCCAACAATCAACTCATTAAAGGCTAACAAAAAGACAGTTCAAAAAGTAAGTCCAGCTAGTGATTAATGAGATCAAATTTGATATCTTTATGAGCCTTTTATTCTTATTACAACTTCAACTCCAAGAAGCATAATACTCAGGGGTTTTATGTATAGCAAGAAAATATCACCACCCTTGTCGAGCTGAAGGAGCCGCCATTGTCGAAGTCATTGTAGTCTGAGCTGACGACAACCGAGCAGCCAACACCCAACCTGTCGACCACATTGGGTCAGTCAACCTTTTCCAATCGGCTAGCCACTCTGGCAGGCTACCTCCAGCAGGGACTGGCCACCTAGCTCCAACCTGTCGGCTACCTCCAATCGGCAGGCTAATATTGGACCGGCCAAGTTACCCCAGTCGGCCAACCACTTCCAACAGATTGGCCCCCTTGGCCAGCCACCTGATGCGAAGGAACTCCAACAGACGGACAAGCTCCAAAACTTTAGACCAGATCGAGAGAAAGACAAACATGCCCTGCACTATTCTTCTTAAAGTAAGGATATAATTGTAATCTCCATCTTCCTTTCTTTTCTCGTTATAAATAGGGGACCCTCAGCATGTGTAAGAGAGTCTCTAAGTTCTATCTCTTAAAGAAGGGACATAATTGTAATCTTCGTATTCCTTCCTTTTTCTCTCTGTAAATAGAGGACCCTTAGCATGTATAAAAGAGTCTCTAGCTTCTCTCTCTCTTAACTCTTCTTCCCTCGCTTGTAACACTAACTTTCTGTGGAATAAAATAGGCTAAAGAGTTAGGGGAACGCCCATAATTGCCCCCAATGGAGCAGATTGTCTTTCCCTCGGGGTTCACTCTCTGTTCCTTAGGCACGATCCACAAGCCAATTCTGGATTCAACACACACACACACACACAGATATATATATATATATATANGTCATTTGACATGAACCTCTAGATATGACATAATTTTTTAGATTAACTTTTGATCAAAAATATATTTAAAGTTCAATTTAAAATCTTCTACAACTTCAATTTTAGCAAACTTACAGTCAAACTGACCGGTTCAACGAGATGAACCAAATGGTATAAAATTGGTCATTTCGAGCCAAATCAAGCCCCAATCAAGCCATTAAATCACTTTTGAAAGCTTTTTTGGCATATTTGAAATGTCAAACAAATGTTGAATCTAGTGTGTTTATAGTCAAATTGAGTGTCTCAACAACAAAAATCCAACGAGCCCAAGATTGCTCAATTTTGATATTGTTAAGACACTCAAATATCCATGAAACACCATATGATCAAAGGAATCTCTTTGAGGCGTCGTCCACCCAATTATTTTATTTCACTTTTCCATCCAAGTGAAATCACTAGAACAAACAGCGAGCTTGTTACCACCTCGTCTTTTATGAGATTTCGGTGTTATGGCTTCAAGAAACTACTCGAGTTTGTATGAGAGAATCCACAGAAGGCCCCTACTATCAGTCTCTTCTAAACACAACAAACAATCAGACCTAGGGGCTCTAGAAAATAGACAAATATGAAGCTTAAGAAGGTTATATCGTCATAGTGTTTGATCGAAGTTCAGTCATTGCTCAGGAAGAAACTCTCATTGTCACGAAAAGACTTCGGTGGTGCTTCAAGTATCAGCCTTTGTTCCCCTCCGGTGATGAAGCTCTCCTCGCAAGGAGTTTTTCGGCGCCGCCGTAACACCACTCTTCGCTCTTCCTTTCTATTTCTCAGATTAAGACGGTGATCGAAAAAAAATGCTAGAGGAGGAAGAAGAGAAGAATGGAGAACAGGAAGAACAAGGGTGAAGAAGCTCCCTAAAGACTCTCCAAAACTCTCCCTCAACCTCTTTGTGATCGCTCCTTAGCTCCTCCAAGTGAAATGAGACTGATCTCCCTAGATATCCCCCACAGGAAGGATATTTGCAGAGGTTCAAATGACATCTTGGCTCTTTTGGAAAGTGCCCAGGTTAGCTCTGAGGTCATTTTTGTCTTAGGACTGGTCCAACATCTTATCCCGACAGTCGGAAGGTGGCCAAACAGAAAAATCGGGACTAGGCAATGAAATGAATCAAAACAGGTAGAATGTGTGGTGCGGCCATGCCACAAATAAGGTGTGGTCACTCCTAGGCGTGGTCACGCCCCATATGACATGGTCACACCTATCTTTTTTGTAAGCAGTTTTATGGTTTTGATTTTTTAGGTTATGTGGCAAGACTTGGAAGATCTTCCTTAAGCAAAAATAATGTTCTGGATGCATCTGCGTTATTCGTTCCACCATCTCGAGTCATCTCAAGGGTAATTATTTATGAGTAACCCAATTTGGGGCCTGACTTGTTCGCGTTGCGCATAAAAAAAAACTCATCTGGTTGGGTCGTCTTGTTAATGTCTCATTAATGTAATGACGGTTGGTCCTCACCTCATCGACAGTCAAAGTTTAGCGAAACTATCTTGGCCATGTGTCAGAGGATTGAAGATGGATATCTCAAGACTCAAAGAGTCATATGTGCGTGAAGCATACCCTAAGGTCGTTCGAGCATACATCCTGTGCCCGTAACATCAAAATATGATGCCAAGAATCAACTCATTAAAGGCTAAAAAAAAGCCAGTTCAAAAATTAAGTCCAGTTAATGATTAATGAGATCAAATTTGATGTGTTTATGAGCCTTTTATTCTTATTAGAACTTCAACTCCAAGAAGCATAATACTCAGGGGCTTTATGTATAGCAAGAAAATATCACCACCCTTGTCGAGCCGAAGAAGCCGCCATTGTCGAAGTCATTGTAGTCGGAGTTGTGACGACAACCGAGCAGCCAACACCCAGCCTGCCGACCACATTGGGTCAGTCAACCTTTTCCAATCGGTTGGCCACTCTGGCAGGCTACCTCCAGCAGGGACTGAACACCTAGCTCCAACCTGTCGGCCACCTCCAATCGGCAGGCTAATATTGGACCGGCCAAGTTACCCCAGTCGGCCGACCACTTCTAACCGATTGGCCCCCCTTGGCCAGCCACCCGATGCGAAGGAACTCCAATAGACGGACAAGCTCCAAAACTTTAGACCTGATCGAGAGAAGGACAAACATACCCTGCATTATTCTTATTAAATTAAGGATATAATTGTAATCTCCATTTTCGTTTCTTTTCCCTTTATAAATAGAGGACCCTCAGCATGTGTAAGAGAGTCTCTAAGTTCTATCTCTTAAAGAAGGGACATAATTGTAATCTTCGTATTCCTTCCTTTTCTCTCTATAAATAGAGGACCCTTAGCATATATAAGAGAGTCTCTAGCTTCTCTCTCTTAACTCTTCTTCCCTCACTTGTAACACCTACTTTTTGTGGAATACAATAGGCTAAAGAGTCATGAGAACGCCCATAATTGCCCCCAATGGAGCATATCTCTCTCATTTTCTCCATCTCTTTGTCTTTCGCTCGGGGTTCACTCTCTGTTCCTTAGGCACAATCCACAAGCCAATTCTGGATTCAACACACACACACACACACAGATAGCCTCATCTAGCATGGATCTCGAGGTATATAACAGATCTTAAAACAACTTTTTGAGCAAACAATATTCAAATTTCAACTAAAAAGTCATCTAGCACTCCGATTTCAGCAAATTTACAGTCAAAGTGACCGATTCAACGAGATTGATCCAACATTGCTCCAATTTGACCTATCAAGGCCTAATCAAGCTATTAAACCAATTTTGGAAGCTTTCTGGGCATATTTAAAAGGTCAATCTGATGTCGAATCTAGTGAATATATAGTTTAATCGAGCGTCTCGAAAAACAAATCCAACAAGCCTAAGATCGCGCAATTTTAACATCATTAAGCTAATCAATTATCCATCAAATACCATTTGATAGAAGGACTCTTTTTGAACCATTCGATCTGTGTGTTTTAAATTATTTCATTAGTTGTAATCGATATTCTATAAATAGAGTCTCATCCCTCTCATGATGGGAGAGAGAGCTTGAAGCTTGTAGAAAATTGAAGCTTATAGAATTAGTTGATGTCTGACAACACTTCGCTGCAGACCAACAATCGCCACCCGTTGCAGACCGACACAAGCCGACTGTCGTCAGTCACTATCGGCTGCTTCCTTCTTCTTGCAATAAGTTCATCAACTTTGTAGCTTGGAAGATTGTGTATCCCTTTCATGCATGCGGAACAAGAAAATGTACTTGCAAACTCCAGTTTATAGCGAATCTCTTAAACTGGGTACGACCCCATGTTTTTTCCTTTTATGGGTTTTTCATGTAAAAATTTTTTGATGTCTATGCTTTTTATTTTCTTTTGAATGAGTGTGTGATGAATTCTTGTGCAATGCTTAGACAATAATCCCTTACTCTACCGCGATGAATCTTCTAGCATGCATCTGATATTGAGACCTGGTTTGAGGCTNCAATTAGTATGTCAACAACAAATTACATCATCTAGTGTGGATCTCAAGGTATATAACAGATCTTAAAAAAACTTTTTGAGCAAAAGACATTCAAAGTTCAACTAAAAGTCATCGAGAACTCCGATTTCAACAAACTTATAGTCAAAGTGATCGATTCAACAATATTGACCCAACATTGCTCCAATTTGAGACCTATCAAGGCCCAATCAAGCTATTAAACCAATTTTGAAAGCTTTCTGGGCATATTTAGAAGGTCAATCTGATGTCGAATCTAGTGAACATATAGTTTAATCGAGCGCCTCGACAAAACAAATCCAACAAGCCTAAGATCGCTCAATTTTAATATCATTAAGCTAATCAATTATCCATCAAATACCATTTGATCGAAGGAATCTTTTTGAACCATTCGATCTGTGTGTTTTAAATTATTTCATTAATTGTAATCGGGATTCTATAAATAGAGTCTCATCCCTCTCATGATGGGAGAGAGAGCTTGATGCCTGTAGAAAATTGAAGCTTATAGAATGAGTTGAAGTCTGACAACACTTCGCTGCAGACCAACAATTACCACCCGTTGCAGACCGACACTAGCCAACTGTCGTCGGTCACTATCGGCCGCTTCCCTCTTCTTGCAATAAGTTCATCAACTTTGTAGCTTAGAAGATTCTGTATCATTTTCATGCATGTGGAACAAGAAAATGTACTTGCAAACTCCAGTTTATAGTGAATCTCTTAAACTGGGTCCGACCCCATGTTTTTTCCCTTAATGGGTTTTTCATGTAAAAAACTTTTGATGTCTATGCTCTTTATTTTCTTTTTAATGAGTGTGTGATGAATTCTTGTGCAACGCTAAGACAATAATCCCTTACTCTACCGCGATGAATCTTCTAGCATGCAGTTGATATTGAAATCTGGTTTGAGGCTTTGAGGCAGACAAGCGGAAGTCTGAGGGTTGGATGGACCTTCTTTCAACTTAACTTCAAGTAAGATTTGCCTAATTAGAGGTCATAGTTTTAACGGTTATGGGAGGAGTTGAATTNGGACAAGCGGAAGCCTGAGGGTTGGATGGACCTTCCTTCAACTTAACTTCAAGTAAGATTTGCCTAATTAGAGGTCATAGTTTTAACGGTTATGGGAGGAGTTGAATTTGCCTCATAGGTTGGGTTGGTGGGTCATGTTTCTAACTTGAGGGTTGACACCATATGTTGCTGATGAATGTGATTGCAATGTATACAAATTAATGAATATTTCCGTACTCCTATGCTTTTTATAAGCCTATGTTTAATTTTAGTGGAGAAAGGAAACACATTTAATAGAATTTAAGACTTAGTTTTTNTTGTTGCTGATGAATGTGATTGCAATGAATGCAAATTTATGAAAATTTCCGTACGCCTAACTCTTATTATAAGCCTATGTTTAATTCTAGTGGAGAAAGGAAACACATTTAATAGAATTTAAGACTTAGTTTTTATTTGGATATCATGTAATGATAACGTGAAAGAATTAAATTAAAAAATTTGGCATTTAATATTTGGTATTTTAGCATTTATAATTTAATTCTAAGAAATAACTTAGGTATTGTTTGGTCGCCAGTACTAATAGTGTGTAATATATACTTAGAATGCATCACTTTGGAATTTAAAATTGCTTGATATGAGATAAAATAAATCCATATTTTCTATCAAATAATTTATATTACTCTTCTAACAGTTCCTTTTTTTTTTAATTTCTTGAGTTATCCATCAAGACATCTTAAGTATTAAACTAAACAACTAAATTTGAAAATTAAGTATGACTAATTAATTAGACAGTAGAACTAAACTAATAGACAATCACAATATTTTTTTGTCATGAGTATGGTTAGGAATTTTTAATAATTTTACTAAAAAAAAAATTTTCTCGTAGTTTATCTATACTTATCTAATAGTTTAGCTATATTAATGAATAGTTTATAATGAGTGAAGCTAATGACACTAGGGCTTTCAAAACTGCTCGTTGTTCGCGAACAGCTCGTGTTCGGCTCGTTAAGAAGCTCGTGTTCGGCTTGTTCGCTAAGTTAACGNACAAATCAAGCCCCAATCAAGCCATTAAATCACTTTTGAAAGCTTTTTTGGCATATTTGGAATGTCAAACAGATGTTGAATCTAGTGTGCTTATAGTCAAATTGAGTGTCGCAACAACAAAAATCTAACGAGCCCAAGATCGCTCAATTTTGATATTGTTAAGACACTCAAATATCCATGAAACACCATATGATCAAAGGAATCTCTTTGAGGCATCATCCACCCAATTATTTTATTTCACTTTTCCATCCAAGTGAAATCACTGGAACAAACAGCGAGGTTGTTACCACCTCGTCTTTTATGGGATTTCGGTGTAATGGCTTCAAGAAACTACTCGAGTTCGTATGGGAGAATCCACAGAAGGCCCCTACTATCAGTCTCCTCTAATCACAACAAATAATCAGACCTAGGGGCTCTAGAAAATAGACAAATATGAAGCTTAAGAAGGTTATACCGTCACAGTGCTTGATCGAAGTTCAGTCTTTGCTCAGGAAGAAACTCTCATTGTCGCAAAAAGACTTCGGCGGTGCTTCAAGTATCAGCCTTCATTCCCCTCGGGTGATGAAGCTCTCCTCGCAAGGAGTTTTCTAGCGCCGCCGTAACACCACTCTTCGCTCTTCCTTTCTATTTCTCAGATTAAGACGGTGATCGAAAAAAAAAATGCTAGAGGAGGAAGAAGAAGAATGGAGAAAAGGAAGAAGAAGGGTGAAGAAGCTCCCCAAAGACTCTCCAAAACTCTCCCTTAACCTCTCTGTGATTGCTCCTTAGCTTCTCCAAGTGAAATGAGACTGATCTCCCTAGATATCCCCCATAGGAAGGATATTCGCAGAGGTTCAAATGACATCTTGCCTCTTTTGGAAAGTGCCCAGGTTAGCTCTGAGGTCATTTTTGTCTTAGGACCGGTCCAACATCTTATCCTGACGGTCGGAAGGTGGTCGGACAGAAAAACAGGGACTAAGCAATGAAATGAATCAAAATAGATAGAATGTGTGGTGTGGCCATGCCACAAATAAGGTGTGGTCACTCCTAGGCGTGGCCACACCCCATATGACATGGTCACACCTATCTTTTTTGGAGGCAGTTTTATGGTTTTGATTATTTAGTTCATGTGGCAAGACTTGGAAGATCTTCCTTAAGCAAAAATAATGTTCTAGATGCATCTGCGTTATTCGTTCCACCATCTCGAGTCTTCTCAAGGGTAATTATTCATGAGTAACCCAATTTGGGGCCTGACTTGTTCGTGTTGCGCATAAAAAAAAAACTCATCTGGTTGGGTCGTCTCATTAATGTCTCATTAATGTAATGACGGTTGGTCATCACCTCATCAACAGTCAAAGTCTAGCGAAACTATCTTGGCCATGTGTCAGAGGATTGAAGATGGATATCTCAAGCCTCAAAGAATAATATGTGCGTGAAGCATACGTTCGAGCATACATTCTATGCCTGTAACATCAAAATATGATGCCAACAATCAACTCATTAAAGGCTAATGAAAAGACAGTTCAAAAAGTAAGTCTAGTTAGTGATTAATGAGATCAAATTTGATGTGTTTATGAGCCTTTTATTCTTAGTACAACTCCAACTCCAAGAAGCATAATACTCATGGGCTTTATGTATAGCAAGAAAATATCACCACCCTTGTCGAGCCGAAGGAGCCACCATTGTCGAAGTCATTGTAGTCGGAGCTGTGACGATAACCGAGCAGTCAACACCCAACCTGCCGACCACATTGGGTCAGTCAACCTTTTCCAATCGGTTGGCCACTCTGGCAGGCTACCTCCAGCAGGGACTGGCCACCTAGCTCCAACCTGCCGGCACCTCCAATCGGCAGGCTAATATTGGACTGGCCAAGTTACCCCAGTCGGCTGACCACTTCCAACTGATTGGCCCCCTTGGTCAGCCACCCAATGCGAAGGAACTCCAACAGACGTACAAGCTCCAAAACTTTAGACCTGATCGAGAGAAGGACAAACATACCCTGCACTATTCTTATTAAAGTAAGGATATAATTGTAAACTCCATCTTCCTTTCTTTTCTCTTTATAAATAGAGGACCCTCAGCATGTGTAAGAGAGCCTCTAAGTTCTCTCTCTTAAAGAAGGGACATAATTGTAATCTTCGTATTCCTTCCTTTTCTCCCTATAAATAGAGGACTCTTAGCATGTATAAGAGAGTCTCTAGCTTCTCTCTCTTAACTCTTCTTCCCTCACTTGTAACACCTACTTTCTGTGGAATAAAATAGGCTAAAGAGTTAGGTCAACGCCCATAATTTCCCCCAATGGAGAAAATCTCTCTCCTTTTCCCTCCATCTCTTCGTCTTTCCCTCGGGGTTCACTCTTTGTTCCTTAGGCATGATCCACAAGCCAATTATGGATTCAACACACACACACACACACACACACATATATATATATATATATATATATATATATATATATATATATA
>JXCR01147333.1:456590-474822 GCA_002079205.1 Phalaenopsis hybrid cultivar
AAGCCAAAATTTGAGATTGTTTTCTTTTAAATTGTGTATTAAGATCTTCAACTATACTTCAAGTGTCAAACATAAGCTTATTTGAATTCAGATTTTATCACTTTCATTGTTTATTGAGTTTGTGTACTTGAGATGCTTAACTTGACCATAAACTTGTTTAAATTGGAGCTCGAATGATGCTAAATCTAAAATTCAAATATCTATACCTTAAAAAGGTATCAAGATTCATGTATGATGATACAAATTTATTGATAATAATAATAAAAAATTAATAAAATTTTGCAAAAATGTTTTAAAATTTAAATAAACCGTACAAACTAAAAAATATGACAGTTACATTCATACAACCCAATTCTTATGTATTTACATATCTAACACATACATTTTAATTATTATATTTATTTCACCTAAATAATTCATTTCTCATAAAAATGTTATCATTTTAAATTTTAAAAAAATAAATATATCTTTTTATGTATAGAAAGTAGGTATGTATGTAAAAATTTAAGTTTAGGTGTTAGATATCTATATACAAAAGAGTTAAGTGGGATGTATTAAAATCTTCCACATAAAAAAATTAGAAATTTTGCTGCATGTCGTCACTTCTGGAAGCCAAAACCCTAACTTACGCTGCCTTGACGTAGCTCGTCCACGACTCCGGGTGCGAGTGCCCGGACCGTACTGGTCTGCCTTCCGGCGCACGCATTCGGCTTTTCACCCCATCACAGTTATCCCCCTTCACGCCTTCACTTTTTCCCTGCGGTTCGTCGGACGGACCTGACGAAGGTTCGGATCTGAGGTATCTTTTTCTCCTCCAATCTATGTTTCCACCTATGCTTCACAAAACAGAAACCTGATATCAACAAGGGACGGAACGCTGGCATCAANTCCATAGAGGTTTGCTCCCATGCAATTGCAACTCTCTCATAAGCTTCAACCAGTCGCAAGCCATTGGCCTTTTGTAATNAGTACATATACAAATATTATGAGGTATATGTATGCAAATACCACATTTTAAAAATACTGAATAAAACCCAAGAGAAAGAGTCAAGCGTTCGATGAGGCAAATACTAGTTCATGCCAATTGGGCACGCACCTCTAGAGACATTATAAGTATTTTTTTATTTTTATTATTGTTGTATTGTAGAAAATTTGTGAAGATAGAGTGATAATTTAACATCTTAGTGTTACATAAAAATCTATTACACACACATATAAGAAAAAAAATGTAAGAGTCATTAAGAATTTTTAAGTGAAAGAATTCTGGAAAGAAAAACATCACATGATATAGCCCAATTAAAAATCTGCGCTTTGTAATCAAGAGTACAAAAATCCACTCTTCACCAAAATTATGGAAATCAAGAGTATAAGATGTTAAAATCTTAATTGTTTTGAAATAACCTAATATATATATGATATTACAAGGGTGCTAGGGACTATAACTGATATAGTTTGACTACAATTGTCATGGTAGAGTTAAAAAAGTCATAATTAACCACATAAGTCACAGTTAACCATAGAAATCAATTTAGTGGCAATAACAATTGTAGTGGCTATAAGTAGTGGTTATAACAATCATAATAAAGCTATTAAAGTCATTGTTGGAGGCAATAAGAGTAATTATTGGCTATAAAAGCTATATTTAATTGCTATAAGAGTGGTAATATGGCTAAACAAAATTATTGTTGGTGATTGATGATGAACAGTGGTAGTTGATGAGGAACTTTGAAGATCAATGACGAATTCCGGTGATTGACTGTGATCTCAGATGAACAATGACAATTATCAAGATTTTAAAAGTTGGGCTTTAATAGTTACCACAATTTTTCCTTCTCCTACCCATTCAATTGAACAATGGGCCCTACTTATAATGTTGCGAGGAGTCATTTTAGCAAATTTAGCCAAGATCGCAAAATACTCCATTGAACTGCATACATTGGTTCTCTTAATCATATGTAATTTTTTCAATATTTAGTTACTTAACAACCGCAAAATTGAATGATCTAGGAATTATTGAATTCCTCTCATTGAACTGCTAAATTTGATTATAGGCATGCTAAATTTGATTGTAAGAAAGCCAAATTTTGAGATTGTTTTCTTTTAAATTGTGTATTAAGATCTTCAACTATACTTCAAGTGTCAAACATAAGCTTATTTGAATTCAGATTTTATCACTTTCATTGTTTATTGAGTTCGTGTACTCGAGATGCTTAACTTGACCATAAACTTGTTTAAATTGGAGCTCGAATGATGCTAAATCTAAAATTCAAATATCTATACCTGAAAAAGGTATCAAGATTCATGTACGATGATACAAATTTATTGATAATAATAATAATAATTTAATAAAATTTTGCAAAAATGTTTTAAAATTGAAATAAACTGTACAAACTAAAAAATATGACAGTTACATTCATACAACCTAATTCTTATGTATTTACATATCTAACACATACATTTTAATTATTATATTTATTTCACCTAAATAATTCATTTCTCATAAAAATGTTATCATTTTAAATTTTAAAAAAATCAATATATCTTTTTATGTATAGAAAGTAGGTATGTATGTAAAAATTTAAGTTTAGGTGTTAGATATCAATATACAAAAGAGTTAAGTGGGATGTATTGAAATCTTCCACATAAAAAATTAGAAATTTTGCTGCATGCCGTCACTTCTGGAAGCCAAAACCCTAACTTTCTAACTCCTACGTCTCCACGCTGCCGTGACGTAGCTCGTCCACGACTCCGGGTGCGAGGGCCCGGACCGTACTGGTCTGCCTTCCGGCGCACGCATTCGGCTTTTCACCCAATCACAGTTATCCCCCTTCACGCCTTCACTTTTTCCCTACGGTTCGTCGGACGGACCTGACGAAGGTTCGGATCTGAGGTATCTTTTTCTCCTCCAACCTATGTTTCCACCTATGCTTCACAAAACAGGAACCTGATATTAACAAGGGACGGAACGCTGGCATCAAGGAGCTACATTACATTGCTACGGATTCGGGTGTTGATATGTAAACCTTGTTGGGAAACCATGTTTTTTTTTTTCTTTATTCCTGCAAAATAGCTGTTTAGATGCCAGTTTGTCAATGTTTGATTTTCTTGAATCCGGAATTAAAGTTTTAATTTTGGTTACCGTGCTTGAAATCTTTCCCTTGGCTCTTTATGTTTCATTAATTTATTCATAAGCTTTAAAATCAGGGCTGAAGGTTCCTCGTTTTCAGACTACCATCCTTTTATTTTTTTCTATTCTTTTTTGTTCTCATTATAAGTCATTGCAATACTGATCTGATTTATTTTTCACTTGTTTGGTTCTCTTGTTTTTATCTTGACATGATATTGTAAGGATTGTAGGAAAATATATCATGTGTGCTTTTTTTTCATTGTTCATTTACCATGGTGTACATCCAAAAAATGAGTTTTCTTAAACAACGGGAAAACCCAATTACTTAGTGGGCATAATGGGTGGAACTGACCTACCATGCACTTAAATGATCGGATTCTTATCATGCCAATAGCACACATTAGTTATGCATTTAGACGTGACCAGCTAGAAAGTTTCTTGCCGCTCAGAAGAACTCCACAATTTCCTCTGGAGCTTGTCAACCTTCACGTGAGTTCTACTGAGTCTGCCAAGTTAAATCCCCAAGCAAGTTCTCTAGTCGAGCTCGCTCACATTTCCCAAGTTTTTCTTCCAAGCTTGCTAATAGCCACCGCACTGAGCTGGATGTACAGTTTTCTAAGGCAAAAAAAAGAGAATTCTAGTCCATCATTAAGTAAATTTTCATTTATTGACTGCCTAATATCCATGCCAAAAAACCTATCAACAATAAGTCTATCTAGAATAGTACAGTACAACTTATGATATATCATTTTATTTATTCTTTAGAACCCCTCCATGGGTACATATTCTCTAGTTGTTAAATAGGAAGCAAAAAGGAAAGGAGGGGGGGGGGGGGTTTATGCTATCTTTCTTTGTAAACATCTTTCAACTTCTTCCACTTTTATACAAGGTTTCTTCCAGATTGTATGGGTTCACAAATTAGATAAGATCATACGTCTCAAAGAGATTCAACATCCTAAAAAAATGTGGTGAGCCTTTAACAAATTAATGTAGAAAAATTCATAAGCCATTCAGGAGGAAGGACTCTTGCTAAATGAATCCTTCGACAGGGTTACTATAGGCCAACTCTAAGAAATGTGAATAGCCTTAGAGGTTTGCTCCCATGCAATTGCAACTCTTTCATAAGCTTCAACCAGTCGCAAGCCATTGGCCTTTTGTAATATGGGGGATGGATCTTGGTCCATTTCTTATAGGGCAATGAAAATGAAATTTTTTATAGCAATGATCTAGGTTTAGAAATCAGGACCAACCTTGTCGGTTTGACTATGAACAGGTCACAGGTCTGGTTCCTGTTGACAAAGAAAACTCCTCCCGCATAGAATCACCCAATATCGGATGGAACCATCGGTTCAACCCATGAACCGACAAACCGACTCCGATTCTAAAGAACTGTTCTGTTTGTGGAGGCTTTTATAAATAAACACAGGCAACATGAGGGTCCACATCATGTGTCAGTGGTACATGGATTTTGCTTTTTTTTAATTTAAAATGCAATACCAATTGTTTATTTTGGGACGTGGGATTAAAAAAAAGATAAAATTGTTTTTAAATTGAAAAATATAATTCAATGTAATTTATTTCAAAGAAATTTAATTTACATAGTTGCTACCTAATTTTATGTAAACAGTTGCTTCAAAAGCATTTACATACATATCACCCAATTTTATATAATTTACATATCTAACACCTAAACTCTATCTCTTACATTTATACAAATCACTTATCACATCAAAGCATCACTATTACAAAGACATTTACTTTACATACATACCGCCCAATTTTATTTATTTATATTTCTAACCTCTAAACTCTATTTACTTACATTTATACCACCAAAATTATCCATATTACTATTTTAATTTTTAAAAGGTGAAATTCAATTTTCATGTATACATAAAATGACATGTTAACATGTTAAACTTGAATTTTAGGTATTAGATATTTAAGTACATAGGATTGAGTGGTATGTAAATCTTATTCATTATTGTTTTTTAAATATATTTATCATTTATTAGGTCATTTGGTTGAGCCCCCAGTTTAACCTGATTCAATCTTTGAACATTGAACATCTCATTCTACCAGTTCAATGTTCGGTCCAGTTCTTAGAAACTTGTTAACGATTAATCACTTTTTAAAATGAATTGAAACCAAGTTAATGTCAAAATCACTGTCGAAGTAGTTTGCGTTTTCATATGACTTATATCATATGTCGATACATATGAAAATATGTTTTTGGTATGATTTTTTCTCACATGATTGTCTATTTATCATCCCTATTAAAGGGGGTTTCGTCAAATCTTACACATTACTAACAATTAGTTTAATTTATTGTGAAGAACATATTTCTTCAAATCTCGTGATCTTTTGCATGATATTTTGAGTTTTAAATGTCGTTTCAAAGTCATTCTCTCTTGATATTCAAAACATTTTGCTCTGATATTATTTTTTGCCTGAATTCATATTCATGTTTGTGGGGCATTTGGTTGTTTGGAGTACTCTTCATTCTTTTTTAAAGAGTTTGCAACTGTCATGTATGACATCTACTTTAAAACGAGAATTTATACATATTTTATTCTTTTCTCTTTATTTGATTGTGAATCAATTTGTTTTGGTGCATTAGCTGACTATAGGTTGTATTTCTGACAATTTGATTGAAGTTGATATGGTTAATGACACAACCCCAGAGACAATGTCTATTTGTTTTTAGTGGCAATTACTGTGAATTGCTAAGTATTTTCTCTGCATGTGACCCTGATAGTTATACTTTCACTCTGACGGATTTATAGTTTTGGGGGCGTATAATCCCAATATGGTTGCCAGTCATCTCAGCTTTTCTCAGGAAATTGCATATGGTGGATTACCCCTTGTTTCCGGTATTATTGATGCTGATTAGATTGAATCTGTTATCTTGGAGACACATATATATGTTATTTCTATGATATGGACAATTTTTCTTCAAGTTGATAATGATTCTAGGCTTCATGTAACTCCATCAGATATTTGTATAAAAGTGAGCTATACTAAATTGATTCGGGTATGACTATCATTTGCATATTTCATGGAATGAGAAGTTCGAAAGTGTGAGCGTCAAGTACAATCACCGAGTATTTCTCAAGGGCAGAGATCCCGACATAGTATTTTACAGGCTGATGATACTAGAGATAACATCTTTATTCTTTTCATTTTTTAATAGTATTGCCTAATTACATTAATTTAATTGTTCGTCATTCTTTTTTTTTCTCATTTTATCATTTTCATATTTTTTCTTTATATTGTAGTTATTGATCAGAGGAGTAATTAGCCTATTACAGACGACGAAGTTACTGTTTCACAGTCGAAATGTGATCTAGGTAGCTATCTCTACATACTGGTGAGATCACTTGATCGACGTATTGGTCTTTGCGGTTTCGACACAATGAACTTCGTTGTGCTTCCACGGATTGTACCACTAGCCCCATTGCATACCGATCTTTGATGTCAGAGGAAGTATTCTCTATTTCTAGGTTGTGAATGGACTTAAAATTGACTTCTTTTGGGAGATCTGGTGGAAGTTTGTCACCGATGAATACATTTGATCCCATTATTGCTAACACATGTTTCTATTAGAGACAATATTTTTTTATAATCTATTTTTCATCATTTTGACTAGGTAGGTCATTTACAGTGATATCATTGTCTTCGGGGCAGTGATATCACCACAATGGGGCAATGATGTCACCACCAATGGGGCAGTGATGTCACCACTTATGGAGTAGTGTTGTCTTGCAAATGACTCATTTAGCCAAAATGATGAAAAGTAGATTATTAGGAAAAGAGTGTCTATAAAAAAGAGATGTGTCGGGAATATTAATGTTGGATATATCTATTGGTGACACTTCCATCAGATCTCCCAAAAGAAGTCGACACTTAGTCCCCTAATATCCGAGGAGTAAGGAGTATCTCATCCAACATCATAGATCGACATGAACTATTATTAGAGATTCAACCTATGAAAGCACGAGGAGAGCATTATGTTGAAACTGCACACATCTACCTGTCGATGAAGTGATCTCAATAGTATGCGGAAATAACTCCCTAAATCGTACTAACTGTTGGAAGAGTTACCGTCTCCCGTGATACTATCTTCACTCTTCTGATTTATTAAAAAAAAAAAACTATATGAGGATGATAAACTAATAAAAATTAAGAATGAAGAACATTTAAATTAATGCAATTTAGTAATATTATTAAACAGAGAGTAAAAATAATACCTCTAGCCCAAAATATGAGAGGCCTTCAGTCGCCCAAAATATGAGAGGCCTTCAGTCTTCTCATCCATAATTGCAATATAAATAAAATTATATGAGGATGCTAAAATAATAAAAAATAAGAATGGCGAGCTATTAAATTAATGCAATTAAACATTATTATAAAAGAGAGAATAAATATACAACCTCTAACATCATCAACCTATGAAGTATTTACGTTGGTTCATCTACTCTCAAGAAATACCTAGTAATTGTGTCAGCCGCTCATATTTTGATTTAGCTAGGAGAAGTATAAAATTAATGTCAAACCGAAGAAAAATGCGTTTACATTATGAAATCAACATGCATGCACTTCTTCAAAATAACAAATCTTATCTGATCAATATAACTAATATCAGGAATATGGGGTAAATTTTTATACGTAATTGCACGAGAAAAGTTGTATTGTCTGACAACCATATTAGGATTATAAGCCACCAAAATTATAGANGCTGTGAAGTATTTACGTTGGGTCATTTACTCTCGAGAAATACCTAGTAATTGTGTTAGCCACTCATATTTTGATTTAGCTAGGAAGAGTATAAAATTAATGTCAAGCCGAAGAAAAATGCGTTTACATTATGAAATCAACATGCATGCACTTCAAGATAACAAATATTATCTGATCAACATAAATAATATCAGGAATATGGGGTAATTTTTAATACGTAATTGCACGAGAAAAGTTGTATTGTCTGACAACCATATTAGGATTATAAGCCACCAAAATTATAGACCGGTCATAGTGAAAGCACAATCATTTGAGTCACTTCTTGTTGAAATATTCATTGACTCATGATGATCGCCTTCTAAAAAGTAATACACTCGCCTCTCCAATTTACGTTATCAACTAAATTAACTCCGATTAGATTGGGGGGAATGTTGTCAATAGGTGGCTGATGCACCAAGAAAAATCGATCCACGATCAAATGAGGAGCGAAGATAAAATACACACTCTAAGCTAGTTCTTGCCCGTGACAGTTGCATAATAATAGGCTAATCTCTTTTTAAAAAGAACGAATGATACTCTAGACAACTAAATCTCCCTCGAACATAAATATGAATCCAATATGAATATAATGTGAGATTTNTCGGCCTTAGTAAAACCACAATCATTGGAGTCACATCTTGTTGAAATATTCATTGACTCATGATGATCGCCTTCTAAAAGGTAATACACTTGCCTCTCCAATTTACGTTATCAACTAAATCAACTCCGATTAGATTGTGAGGAATGTTGTCAATAGGTGGCTGATGCACCAAGATAAATCAATCCACGATCAAATGAGGAGCGAAGATAAAAGATGCACTCTTTTGTTACTCTACGCTAGTTCTCGCCCGTGACAGTTGCATAATAATAGGCTAATCTCTTTTTAAAAAGGAAGAATGATACTCTAGACACTTAAATCTCCCTCAAACATAAATATGAATCCGAAATGAATATAATGTGAGATTTGAAAATCTTGAATATCAAGAGAGACTGACTTTGAAACTGCCTTAAAAATTTTATATATCCTGTTAAGGATCACCAGATTAAAAAAAATCCATTTTCCATGAGATGTCAAGTTAGTTGCTAATAATGTGTTGGATTTGATGGAACTCCCTTTGGTAGAATGACAAAAAAATCTATTGCCATGTGACCAAAAATCCTATTAAAAATAAATTTTCATTCTTATCAGGAGTAGTCGGGGGACATCTACCCGATATCTATAGAAAGTTCTGCAATTGGCTCTGTTAGGTCGCCTGCTCTTGACGCACCAAATTCAAATGAATCGTTTAATATCACCATATGTTAGTCCAGGTCGTCGTCATATAAATAACTGAATCCAAATTTCCAACAGGATAGTGGTCAGAAAGCGCATCAATAGTCTTGCTAATGTTTAAACTTGCTGATAATAATATAAAATTTTTAGAAATAGTATCAAGAAATTAAACTCACCTCATCTATCCTAGTAGTAGAATATTATTGACTGAATAACATTTCATCATCTGAGATGCACTCTTCGTAATGACAACCAAACGTTGACAACCCATATATCACATATACTTTCTACAGTGTAATTGTCAACCTATCGGGACCCACTAACATGTATTTGTGGTAGAATCCCAAAATTTAATTACCTCTCTGATCCTTGAATGAGTGATAATCTCAAAGCTAAACATAGAAGCATACACAGTCTTATAAACCCCTACATTCTTTAGTGTATTCTGGTGTGCTTGTAAGATATATAGAGCCTATATGAGGTATCCAAGCGGAGAACTAGACACACGCCGCAGTATAAATACCAGAAAATTCTGGTAAATTCTGCTATAATAGATGTGACCTAATAGTTCTGACTGCTCAACCTGTTTTTCAACATCCACAGTGGACTTCAAAATATCATAAAACTCATAATTTACATTATCCATAATACACTCCAACACGTTGAACGCCTAGCACTTCAATTTAATAAACTTCACTTATTTTGTCAGCTCTTTGAAAATTAAGAATCACCATATGAATTGTGCTCTTTCAGTATATTCTTGTACTGCCCAAATCTATAGCTTATATCAATAACCCATTAAGGATCATGTCTGTCTATAATGGGTCAAATGACCTCTCTAGTGGGCTCATCACGTGGCATGCCTGCCCTCCAATTGACCATCTTCTATAGAATTAGTTAAAGTAATATATTATCATAATACCGATGTACATATTAGGCATTTGAATCAAAAAAATGTAAAGATAATACAACAACAACAAAGCCTTTCTCCCACTAAGTGGGGTTGGCTACATGAATCCTTTTTTTCTATTATGTCTTATTGAGTGACATATCTTCATTTAATTCTAATAAATTAAGATCACTTTTTATACAATACGCTGAAGTCTTTTTAATTCTACCTCTACATTTCTTATCAGAAATCAAATCTAAAATATTTACTCTCCCAGTAGGATCATCAGATGATCGACGTCTAATATGGCCAAACCATCTAAAGATAATTCTCTCTTTAATATTGTCTACCACTGGAGCAACAACAACTTCACGGATATATTTATTTCACATTTTGTCTATATGTGTAAAGCCACTCATCCACCTAAGTATTCTCATCTCAGTAACACTTATCTCAGTTTTATGCTTCTCTTTTATAAGCGGACATTCTGCACCATAAAACAAAGAGAATAAAGTGTGTTAAATTCTTGGACGATTAAAGTTCTACACCAATAAAAATTTATCCATAGTAAGGCTTAACCTTTTTGTAACAAACATAATCCGCTTTAGACATATATCATGTTTATTGGAGGGTATTTGTTAACCTACACATCTATACCGTTAGAAAAGTTCATTGGACGTGACGTGATCAACAAGAATCAAATGTGACAGTTGTGTGATCAAATTTTGAAATTATTTGGATTGTCATCAAAACTCTAAAAATNAGTGGGCTCATCACGTGGCATGCCTGCCCTCCAATTAACCATCTTCTATAGAATTAGTTAAAGTAATATATTATCATAATACCGATGTACATATTAGGCATTTGAATCAAAAAAATGTAAAGATAATACAACAACAACAAAGCCTTTCTCCCACTAAGTGGGGTTGGCTACATGAATCTTTTTCTCTATTATGTCTTATTAAGTGACATATCTTCATTTAATTCTAATAAATTAAGATCACTTTTTATACAATACGCTCAAGTCTTTATAGTTCTATCTCTACATTTCTTATCAGAAATCAAATCTAAAACGTTTACTCTCCTAGTAGGATCATCAGATGATCGGTGTCTAATATGGCCAAACCATCTAAAGATAATTCTCTCTTTAATATTGTCTACCACTGGAGCAACAACAACTTCACGGATATATTTATTTCACATTTTGTCTATATGTGTAAAGCCACTCATCCACCTAAGTATTCTCATCTCAGTAACACTTATCTCAGTTTTATGCTTCTCTTTTATAAGCCAACATTCTGCACCATAAAGCAAAGAGAATAAAGTGTGTTAAATTCCTGGATGATTAAAGTTCCACACCAATAAAAATTTGTCCATAGTAAGGCTTAACCTTTTTGTAACAAGCATAATCTGCTCTAGACATATATCATGTTTATTGGAGGGTATTTGTTAACCTACACATCTATACCGTTAGACAAGTTTATTGGATGTGATGAGATCGACAAGAATCAAATGTGACGGTTGTGTGATCAAATTTTGAAATTATTTGGATTGTCATCAAAACTCTAAAAATAACTTATTTTTGTAAAACAATTTTTGCGTGCGTGCTCGGGCTATTGAGATGGATCAAACGAGCTTATTCTCTTTTGAATCGGGCTTCATTTGGTGTGAGTCGATTGATTAAATAGTTAATTTTATTATATGAAGTTAAGATTCATTTGTATTTTTATATTTATATATAAATATATATTAATTGCCGTGTCTTTATATGTCTATATATTAATAATTATAATTTTAAGATTCAAATTCAAATTTTCTTTAGTAATATTCATATTAATTGAGATTTAAATGGGTATTGAATGAGTCATTAGACATATTTCTAAAAATAAAGTTAAAGAATCGTTTTAATTGATGGCTTGGGAGACAAAAATAAAAAAAAAAGAAAGGCAAAAAAAACTTTCTCACTGTCCTTCTCACGACAAGAGCAAGTAAAGAAAATAAAAAATGTTATTTTTTCAAAAAATCCCTTCTCATTCTCTTACTGAATTCCTCATCACAACCGAATGCAATGATGTTGTTCATCCCACACATAACACCTCTTGCCCCTTTACTCTCTCACATGACAGACGACCCATCCCTCCGCTTTTAATTGAAACCAACACATTTCACTGCAGCCACCTTCCATCGACAGCAAACTCAAGTTCCCCAACTATCCATCCAGGCCCTTTTACTCCCAACACCTAGTTCTCCTGCTGCTATACTTCTTCCCACAGCCTAGGAAGCTTCAACCTCTCTTCTATTACTCGTTTCTATCATTTAAGCTTAATAACCAACCTCTCCAACCAACCCATTACGTTGCAACTATCCATCCAAGTCCTCTCTCTCCTTTTATTTTCTCTTTGCTACACGTAAAGTCGGTTTCTTCCAAAACTCTCTTTCTTCTTTTACTCTCTNTAATGATGTTGTTCATCCCACACACAACACCTCTTGCCCCTTTACTCTCTCACATGACAGACGACCCATCCCTCCGCTCTTAATTGAAACCAACACATTTCACTGCAGCCACCTCCCATCGACAGCAAACTCAAGTTCCCGAACTATCCGTCGAGGCCCTTTTACCCAACACCTAGTTCTCCTGCTGCTATACTTCTTCCCACAGCCTAGGAAGTTGCAACCTCCCTTCTATTACTCTATCATTTAAGCTTAATAACCAACCTCTCCAACCAACCCATTACGTTGCAACTATCCATACAAGTCCTCTCTTTCCTTTTATTTTCTCTTTGCTACACGTAAAGTCGGTTTCTTCCAAAACTCTCTTTCTTCTATTACTCTCTCAATTGAGAGAGCGGAGCCTTCCGTCTTCTGTCATATCTTTTTTCTCTCTACGGTGAAGTATACCATCTCTCTTATCTCTCGTTACCCAAGAAATTAAAAAGAGAAGAGATTTTCTTGAAATCCGCACGTTGATATTGTTCGCTTAGTCCATCGCAACAAAGTATAAAAGTGTTATTTTCTAAACCATAAAATATTGCTTATGACGTGTTTGGCGGGATTAGCGAAATTCACCATGCCTATGGAAACTTATATGCGACGCTTGCGAAACAGTCTTTTTTTCAATGTGTTTTGCACCACAAGCAAAACTTGTGCATATTTTTCTTAATATTGTCCGGAAAACTTGTATGTGATGCTTACGACTCGATTTTTTTGTAGTGTATTTGGCACGACAAGTGAAACTCGTGCTCGCTTTTCTTTGATGGCGAAGCAAACTTATAGGCGACACTATCGACACAATGCGAAAATGTTTGTGTTTTGAAGTCTGCTTGTAGGCACAAATGACCTAAGGTGTGAACTTTAAATTCATTCATACTTTACATTGTATTTATAATTCTTCATATAAAATATATAATAATGAGAATATTGCGCGGGTTACACCTATGTTTGAGCTCTTGATTACCATACACTGCAAATCCTTCCAACAAAATGACACAAATTCAGGTAGCGTGAGTTAAACTTATTTGTAATTCTTCGTACCAAACAAATAATAATTAGAAAAAATTACGGTACACTGCAACTTTTTCCAATGAAACAACCCCTTAATGAAAGTTAAATACTCACATGTATTTTATCGTTTGTCTTAATTTATTAAATTTAAACGCTTGAGAATATTGCACGAGCTCAAATCTGTTCAGCTCTAAAATTTGTGCAAATGTATTTAAATCAACTCAAATTTGTGTGTTTGTCTTAATTCACTAAACACAAACATTTGAGAATGTTGTGTTTGTTAAACATATGTTTTAGATCAAATCTAATATGCTCTGAAATGTGTGCAAAGTTATTTAAAATTAACTCAAACTAATAATTTTAAAATTTTTGAATGTGCTCTAGTTTGCTAAGTGCTTATATGGTCAAAAAATGTTGCCCGGGCTGATTTAGTATTTTTTTTTTGAAATAATTTACTCCAAATAATGTGCATGCTAATCAACTTTAATATCAGATGTGTTCTGATACTAATATGAAGATTTCTAAAATTATGTCTTAAAGTATTGTGCAGTACAAATGCATGCTTAAACTCAAACCTAATATACTCTAAAATAATGCATGAACACACAATTATGTCTTAAAGTATTGTGCAGTACAAATGCATGCTTAAACTCAAACCTAATATACTCTAAAATAATGCNGAGATTTTTTTAAAATCCGCACGTCGACATTGTTCGCTTAGTCCATCACGACAAAGTATAGAAGTGTTATTTTCTAAACCATAAAATATTGCTTGTGACGTGTTTGGCAGGATTAGCAAAATTCACCACGCCTTACTTAGTGTGGTCATGGAAACTTATATGCGACGCTCGGGAAACAACCTTTTTTTCAACGTGTTTTGCACCACAAGCAAAACTTGTGCATATTTTTCTTAATATTGTCCGGAAAACTTGTAGGTGATGCTTACGACTCGATTTTTTTGTAGTGTATTTGGCACGACGAGTGAAACTCGTGCTCCCTTTTCTTTGATGGCGAAGCAAACTTATAGGCGACACTAACGACACAATGCGGAAATGTTTGTGTTTTGAAGTCTGCTTGCAGGCATTTCATGCGCACATTTCTTGGCATGGTGGGTTTTGAAAATTTCTGTCGTGGTTTCTCATGACATCGACCATGCATGTCTTTTGGCGTGATGGGTAGGCTCATACTCCCGATGTAGTCCCTTAAGGGAGGAGGATGCTGGGAGACTATTGTTATTTGGACTTAGTTAAAACTCGATTGAAACAAAATGAAATAGCTCAAAATCTAATACAACGTAAAAGGCTTGCAGAGTACTCTGATTACAATATATTTGAAATATTTTAGAGTTATTTGATTCACTGTAAAATAAACATAGGACTTTATATTTTTTTTGTTTGTTTTGAAGTGGATTGAAATAATGTATTTCAAAATATATTTTTTTGTCCAACTACGGTGGGGGGCTGGCAAACGGCCGGGGACGACATAAGGCCAGTGGCGGACAATCAACAACTGTGGTAGCGATAGGCAGTTGATGTTGCCATCGTCTGCAGTGGTGATTTGCAGCAATCCACCTAGGACTTCAACGACATACAACCAGTGATGACAAAAGGTTGGAGGCGACGTCGACGAATGTTGGTGGGTGCGGTGGCTTGCCGATAGCATTTTTTGGCGTAACTCAGATTCAACTAAATTCTGAATTTAGCCAAAATGACCTAAGGTGTGAACTTTAAATTCATTCATACTTTACATTGTATTTATAATTCTTCATATAAAATATATAATAATGAGAATATTGCACGGGTTACACCTATGTTTGAGCTCTTGATTACCATACGCTGCAAATCCTTCCAACAAAATGACACAAATTCAGGTAGTGCGAGTTAAACTTATTTGTAATTCTTCGTACCAAACAAACAATAATTAGAAAGAATTACGGTACACTGCAACTTTTTCCAATGAAACAACTCCTTAATGAAAGTTAAATACTCACATGTGTTTTATCGATTGTCTTAATTTATTAAATTTAAGCGCTTGAGAATATTGCACGAGCTCAAATCTGTTCAGCTCTAAGATGCGTGCAAATGTATTTAAATCAACTCAAATTTGTGTGTTTGTCTTAATTCACTAAACACAAACATATGAGAATGTTGTGTTGGTTAAACACATGTTTAAGATCAAATCTAATATGCTCTGAAATGCGTGCAAAGTTATTTAAAATTAACTCAAACCAATAATTTTAAAATTCTTGAATGTGCTCTGACTAGTTTGCTAAGTGCTTATATGGTACAAAAATGTTGCCCGGGCTGATTTAATATTGTTTTTGAAATAAGTTACTCCAAATAATGTGCATGCTAATCAACTTTAATATCAGATGTGTTCTGATACTAATATGAAGATTTCTANTAGAATGTTGTGTTGGTTAAACATATGTTTAAGATCAAATTTAATATGCTCTGAAATGCGTGCAAAATTATTTAAAATTAACTCAAACTAATAATTTTAAAATTCTTGAATGTGCTCTGACTAGTTTGCTAAGTGCTTATATGGTCCAAAAATGTTGCCTGGGCTGATTTAATATTATTTTTGAAATAATTTACTCCAAATAATGTGCATGCTAATCAACTTTAATATCAGATGGTTCTGATACTAATATGAAGATTTCTAAAATTATGTCTTAAAGTATTGCATAGTACAAGTACATGCTTAAACTCAAACCTAATATACTCTAAAATAATGCATGATTATTTTGAAAACACAATTATTTACAATTCACAAAACTTGTATTTTTGAAGTCACATTCAATGTGTTAACTTGCACACGCTTTTGAGCATATCTTCTTCCTATAGAATAACGGCGTAAGTCCCACATTCGACGAGTTCAATCTCTCTTCTCATAGAAATTGGTGTTGACAAGACGAAATTTTTTTTATTTAGTTAATTCAATCTTTTTCTTCGTTAGGATTGGAGCGGAAAAAAATTATTTCTAATAATGTTCGAATTGCAAGATCTAATTAAATATCGAATATCAATATCAAAGTATTTCAAATAATTAAAAGCAATGTTATTAGACATTTTACTAATTGTTTATGAACATCAAATAATTAAACTTTTTTTATTTACTAATTTTTTCAGTTAATTGAATGATTTCTAGTTATTCATCAAGTGCATTGGTTCATTTGCAATCCTATTTATCTTTTAATTACTCATTTTTTTGTCATTTTATTACAAGATTTGCTTGAATTGATATTATTTTCTCTCCTTAATGATAAACAAGTTGGCTCATGTGCTAGCTTAAACTTGTAAAAGTAAGCTCAACCTCAAGCTCAGGCTCGATTGGATAAGTGGCTCGTGAACTGAGCTCGAGAAGCTAAAAAACTAAACTTAACCTAGCTCCGACTAGACTCGTTAGCTCGTGAGCTGACCGTTCAAAAAAGAATTAATATAAAATATATTCAAAATATATTAAAATTTTAAAATTTATCATTAATAATGTAAAAATAAAATAAAATTTAACATTTTATAAAAAAGGATTTCTTATTATTTATCTCTTAATTGCTCATTTTATTTATCATTTTATTATTTGTTAGATTGAATTAATATTATTTTCTTTCTTAAATAATAAATAAGTTGGCTCGTAAGCCAGCTTGAACTCATAGAAGTAAGCTTAATGTTACCTCCCAAAAGAGCCCTTATGGGTGGTGGGCAGCTCAGGACTTAAATACTGCTTTTCGATCCTACACCTAGCCGATGTGGGACTATTTGTCCGTGACATTCTCCTCCACCCAATCACGTGACGCCCTCGTCACGGATCGGCTCCACCGAGGGTCCCACTGGACCATGGAGAGTCCACACACCTGGCAGGCAGTAGTCTGCTCTGATACCACTTGTCACCTCCCAAAAGAGCCCTTATGGGTGGTGGGCAGCCCAGGACTTAAATACTGCTTTTCGGCCCTACACCTAGCCAATGTGGGACTATTTGTCCGTGACATTCTCCTCCACCCAATCACGTGACGCCCTCGTCACGGATCGGCTCCACCGAGGGTCCCACTGGACCATGGAGAGTCCACACACCTGGCAGGCAGTAATCTGCTCTGATACCACTTGTCACCTCCCAAAAGAGCCCTTATGGGTGGTGGGCAGCCCAGGACTTAAATACTGCTTTTCGGCCCTACACCTAGCCGATGTTGGACTATTTGTCCGTGAAATTAAGCTCGAGCTCGGACTTGATTAATTAATCAAGCTCAAGCCCAGGGCGGCTTGAGCTCGACTAGGCTTGTTTACACCCTTACTCTAAGTTGAGATTGGTAATTTTATAATTTTAGAATCTAAATTGTTTTTACTATATGCTAAGTTTGAATATTTAGCGTCTAATAACCAGCCTTAATCAAATGTGTTTTCTCTATCGGGAGGGGTAATTAACCATAGGAACTTGAAACTCATATTTTAAAGTCATCACAAAATGAATGTGAAATCTCTGGATAGTGTCTTATCTATTATTTTATTTATCTTTTGAAAATTTGACTCGGAACCTCAGGAGTCACGATATACTCTCTTATTCTTTTGAAGAGGCTGGGGCATTCGAATTTTCGAAGCCCGTAGTCATATCATTAACTTTGATACTATGTTGTAAAACTTGAAACACAAACCACCCAAGAGCAATAAACAAA
>JXCR01147333.1:476523-488332 GCA_002079205.1 Phalaenopsis hybrid cultivar
TTTTTTTTTTAATTGGCTTCTAAGTTAGCTGTAGATTCTCTAACACTTGAAATATTTGTGTTAAAAGAACATATTTAGGTTTACTTTGCAGACTAATAATCTAGTTTTCTTGGTTTTATAATGTCATTTGAAACTTTCCTCGACTGAGTAGTCGCACTCTACATTTTCTTCCTGCCTATAATGAGGACTTGACAATATCAAAGGACTCCAATTTTGTAAACAATTCTACCTTTTCTATGTTTGCACAAATGTATATTACAGAGGATACCATAAATATTTCTTTTTAATGCATATTTTTGAATCCAATGTTGATATATATGCAGTAATTTTTAATTTCTTATTGTTGTATACCTATATCATTGGTAAGTGTTCAATGTTTTTTTCTTTTAAAGCTTATCTTTGTAGATTCCTTAAAATTTGGCTAATTACATCCAATAAATTTTTCATGTTGTCTTCTCTTCAAATATTTCTCATCTATATGATATATAATCTCTTATGTAGTATTCTGCCTATATGTTTATATGAAGTTTATATGTTTATAGTTAGGTAATTAATTAATTGGATAATGATTTCTACAATTATCTTTAATTTTATTGGTAAATAATGTTATAGATGATGGGCTAAAGTCTTTATGGACATATGTCAACAAATTAGAAAAAGTGGGATAGAATTTTAGTGCTAGTTTTGTCAAGGAAAATTCAAGAAAATATGTTCTAAGGTTAGAGCCAATGCCTTCACACAACCCAGACTAGCTATTCGAGAATGTCTTGAAATAATTTTGACAAATTCAGGAAGTGAAGAAGCTGGACTCTGATGTAGATCAGAGAAAGAAGAATGTTACATTTAAGAAGTGCATAAATAATTTTCTTTTTCACTTAAGTGAACATTTATTTAGAACAGATGATTATGATTATGATCCTTAGAAAGGAAAAATGTTGGACAATAGTGCTATTGAAAAAATATTTAATTTGCAAGCTGAAGATTATTCACTTGAAGAATATAACAACTGTACATTTCATTTGGCAAGAATTTCATATTATTGTAATACATTCCATATGTAACTAACAACACAATTACTGGATATATTCCCCCTAATTATAATTTGTGAAGAATAATATTGCTTCAAAAAGAGAGGATAATGTTGAAAGAATGCTTGAGCCTACAAAAGAGAGTTGGAATAAAAAATGAGTTATAATAAGTGATGGCTGAACAAATGCTCAATGAAAACTTCTTATTAATTTTATAGGTATCACAAAAATTGGATTAATATTTAAAGATAAATTTTATATTGTCAATAAAATTAAAGAAGTAATTATGACATGTTCATATAAAGTAGTTAAAGTAATCATTGATAATACATCTTGTGTAAAGCTGCAGGAGCATTGATTGATACTCAATATTCTCATATTTTTTTGTTCATACGTTGAATTTAACATTGAAGAATATATGTACTCCAAAGAATATGTGCTCCAAATAGATAAAAGAAGATGAGATCACTTATGAGCAATCTAGTTGGATATTAACATTATAGATTTCAATTTTTTAAAAATTTTCATTATGATCTTTCAATTAGATTGTCATTGTTCAATGAGTTTGTAAAGTTAAAAGTATTGACTATTAGGGATACTTGTTCTGCATCAAGTATATTCATGCTTTGGAGATTCAAAGCAATAAAATAAGAGCTACAAATAATTGTGATCAATGATAAGTTGAGCGTGTATTGTGAAGATGTATGAACAAGACAATTTGTGAAAAAAAATTTTGGATGATTTGTGATGGGACAAAATGAATTATATTATTGCTTTTAGAGAACTTTTATATGATACTAATGGTGACCGATACAGATAAATTTTCTCTCTACCTTATAAATGATATGTGGGATTTTATAATAGAAACTATGAAAAATATTATATTTTGATGCAAGAGAAAGAAAAATAATAAGTATTCCTCTTTTTATAAAGTTGTATATGATATTCTAATAGAAAAATGAAATAAAAGAAGCACGTCTCTTCATTGTTTAGTTCACTCTCTCAATACAATGTATGATTTGATTTGATGTTTTTTTTTTCATTTTAAATTACTAGTTTGGTCGCCTATAAGTACACTTTTTTCATTAGAAATTGCATTCATACTTGGCTAAGTGAAGTTCTAAACCATGTTGTTTCATATAAATATATGGAAATATCAATCAAGAGAATCAAATACTTAAATAGTATTTTTTTCAAATGTTAAAGATATATCAATTATTAATTTGGAGTTTGCTACTTTCTTTGGGTGTAGTGCTTTCATTTATCATGACTTTATAACTTATGGAGCTATTATGGATGGAAAGACACGGTGGATGATTATGGAGCAAATTTCTTACGATGAAAAGTTTTATCTTTCAAATTATTGATTCGATCATGTTCATCTTCTTATTGTGAAAGAAATTGAAGTATATAATATTTTATTAATTTATTGGATGAACAGAAATCACTCTTCAACGAGGTGAAAATTTGATATTTGATCATATTAATCTTCATCTTTTATTTAGGAGCCCAAAATATTCTCAAGCAGACAATTTTTTAATGTTGGTAGAGATGCATTAGCTACAATGATATTGGTATGTTGAAGTTGCTAATCTTTTTCTTGATGATTCATGCTTAGAAATGATATTTTTCGTTGGTAAATATAAAAACAGCATTGATGAAGGAAATGAAGCTGTAACACGAATGATGATACAACTATTGAATGCATTAACTCTATTTAGTGATGATTTTATAGTTATATTTTGTTACATTTTATTTTGGATATAATTGGTATTAAGTGATCTAATGATTTTTTTTGAGATTTTGATTATAATCTTGATATTGCCAAAAATTAAGTTTAATCGTTATAAAATTTCTTTAATAATTGTATATTTAATTTGTGATGCCTTTAATAAAAAAATATTGAAAATATGCATTTATATTAATATAATTTATTAAATATAAAAATGTTCATGTTGTGTCTATCTTTTTTTGCAATTATGTCGTGTTGTCATATAATATTGTTTCGTGCCAGTGTCATCGTTCGTACTTCATAGGTGCCCTAACTCAAGCAGTATGCAACCCATTTTGTGCGATAGATGTCAAATGTTTGAGTTTAGTTTATATGTTTCTGTAAGTTTAGTTTATCTTTAATTAGCCTCATCTGTACTCTTTGTGATTGGATTTGTACCTTACATTTAATTAATAAAATATTTGAAATAATTTTTACCTTCTCAACGAGATCGCCGTTAAGAAAATCATTCTTAATGTTTTGCTGAAGTAACACTTATATGTCTCTCCCGCCAAGATTTGACTCGGCTTCTTTCTGTGGACAAGTGTATCGAATGCGGAATTCCCTATACGGACTAAAATAATCTCCACAGGCTTGGTTCAAAAAGTTTACGCAAATTTTAATGGGTCATAGTTTCTCTCAGGCCTATTATGATCATACATTGTTTTTTGCCATTCGTCCGATGACCAAATTGCCATCCTCATCGTCAGTGTAGACGACATCGTGCTCAGAATAACGATCTGTCGGCCTTGGAGTCCCTCAAGGCCTTTTAAGTAGCTTGGTCCTCTTGTGGCATTTGTGTGTTAGAGCACAAATATGTGATGGATTTATTGACCAAGAATGATCTTATTCTTTCCAAACTAATGGTTGTCCCGATGGACCCCATTTAGAAATTGTTGGAAGTTCCCAATGTTGTTTCAGTGAACAAAGCACACTACCAACGCCTCGTGGTAAGTTCATTTTCTTTGCCCATACGTGACCGAATATTTGTCACGCCTTTAGTGTCATAAGTCAGTTTATGCATGATCTCTAAGAGCACCATTTCGTTGTTGTCCATCAGATCCTCCATCATTTAAAAGGCACACCAAACTTGGGTTTGTTGTTCCCTCCTCACACCTCTCGCTCTATTGCAGTTTATACAGATGTTGATTGGGTCGGGTTAATTTATGATCAACGATTTACCTCAGGTTATTGCTTCTTCGTGTGGTGGAACATTTTCACTTTGAAAAGTAAAAATAGTTTGTTGTTGCCCGCAGTAGTGCCAAAGCCAAGTTTTGTTGTATGTCTTTGGGTGTATGTGAAACCCTCTTGTTGCGCATCATGCTCCGCAAGTTACATATACCAGTCATCGTTCATCTGCAGCTTTTTGGTAACAATAAAGCCGCTATCAGCATTGCTCATGATTCGTTTCAAGATGATCATACCAAACATGCAGATATTGATCATCACTTTATCATTTAGAAACTCAATTCTGGAGCGATTTGTATTCCGTTTGTCCCATCCGCTGGTCAACTGACCAATATTCTGACAAAAAAATCTTCCTCCGTGTTTTTGATGATTTCAAGTCTAAGTTGAACATGATTGATTTCTATGCTTCAACTTGAGGTGAGTGCTAGAAGTTATATTAGTATTTTATATATTTCCCATTATTTCTTTTTTATTTTTTGTTATCTCCTTTTTATGTATTTTCTTTTATTTCCGGCTAATTTTCGGAATTTTTTGTTTTAATTTATTTTATTTTATTTGATTTGTCTAATCTTGGAGATATGAATGTTATTTCTTTTTTAAGTTTATGATTCTAATAAGCTGTATTTAAACCAACATTTTTTATCAATAAAGGTATTTGGCTCATTTTTCCAACGATCCTGAAAAACACAGAAATAGAAGAAAAGTGGGCTACACGATTAAGATCACATGTTAACTTACTGGCTGACAAGAGGTTACACTTAAGTAAAGGAACATGTAACACGGATTCCAAAGTCAGTCCGACTGCTAGTAAAATCAACCCTTTACCCAAAATGGAATTAATGTAGTCATTAGCAATGTAATCTTAGCTCACTTGGAGCAAGGTGAATGCCTCGAGAAGAAATGACAACACTCAGTCATGTGGTATGTGACACTTGAATCGATAATCCACAGACCCGAAGAACAACATGGGCAAGAGCCATAGAGAAGCTTATTGACAAACATAAGAGGTTGACAGGTCATAGTAGAACTGACTAGAACCAAGCAACATAATCAAATGTTTCACCTGACTAGTTGATGAGTCAATAATTGTCCTAGTAGGGGCCTGATGAATTGTTGTGGATTCTGAGGTTGTAGCAAGATCTTTAGTAATAAAAGATTTTGTTGAAGACTTATTTGTTGGTTTTCTGTGGAGCTTCTAAAATTTGTCATGAGTATGGTAGGACTTGTGACAAAAATCATATGTGAAGTGATTGTCTAGAGACGACATTGCTGAGTATGGAGTAATGTTGGAGACCAAGGTTGGCAACTCGGCTGTAGTAGTTGAGTTGTCGAGTATGATAAGTCTCCAACTTTCTTCACGGTGGATTTTGATGAATGCTTCCCGGGTTGAAGGAAGAGGGTCGTGACCAAGTATATGGTCGCAAATTTCATCAAGATCCTTGTTCAGGCCAGCCAGAAATTGAAACACGATTCTTTTCCAAAATCTTATTGAAGAGGAAAAGGTCTAATGGAGAGTCTCAAGTATAGTCATAGTAAATGTTGCATTCTATTCATAAAGCAACCAAGTCATTGTAGTTTTGGGTCACCTTCTTCAATCCATGTTTAGCCTTGCAGAACTTATTAGAAACTTCATAGAGTTGTTCAGAATTACCTAAAAGAGGTCACTTTCAGACGAAAAAAATAGGTAAGAACGACCAATTGAGTTTCCATGTAGTTAATTAACCACGACATAACAATGGAATTCTCCACTTCCCACACAATATATATTGGGTCAGTTTTAAGAGGTTCTCTAATCGTACTCGTGAGGGCTGAATTTATCTCCACCTTTGACAAACAGTGAAATAGTTTAAGGCTGCTGGAGGAAATTGGAACCGTTGAGTTTATGAGTGTTAATAAGAAAATTCATGTGATATTTAGGTTTTTCGGTCTGCAGAGGGTTTGAGGTTTGAGCCTTCGGTGGAATCAAGAACAGCGTCGGACGAAAGCTCAGAGGTGGAGGAATCAACCATGGCTCCAACGGAGCCAAAGGAGAGGATCGGTCACAGTGGCACAGAAGCAGGGAAGATTTTTCGATTGTAGGAAGGAGTTTCGGCCAGAGGAGGGATTGTTGCATGGAGTACCAACCTTGGAAAAAAAAAAACTGAAGGAGGATTTCTGCTGCAGGAAGATGTCTGGAAGGAGGCCTACAGGGAGTAGTATCATCTCGGGAAGGTGGCCTGCAGGGAGGAAAGGGGATTCGGCCAGGCAGGTGGAGGTTTGACGGCTAGGGTAAGATCTCTTGCTTGGATACCATTTAAGTTTGGAGAATTAAGCATAGTACCTTTAGTGATACAAAATGTTGACTTAAATACATCTTATTATAACATAAACTTAGGAAAGAAATAACATCCATTTCTCCAAGATTGCACAAATCAAATCAAATAAACTAAAAACAAAAATTCTTATAATTAGCCAGAAATAAAAGAAAATTTTCATAAATAGGGGATAACTTGAAATAAATAGGAAATAACAGAGAATTAATAAAAGCCGAATATAACTTGTAACATTTTTAATTCTTAAAAAAGATCAGGAATGTTTGATTCTATTGTAATATGGATAAAGAGATTTTATGGAGCAATTGATATAGTTTTTTTTAAATTTACTTTTATGTATATATTTTAAGCTCTAGAAAGCTTTACTTGGTTCTAAACAATCTTGTGTGATCTGCATGAATTTGACTTTGAGAAGGGAATGTTGAGATTATTGCCTTCTAAGATTTCTTATAAATAAGTATTTTTTTATATCTTTTAATTGATTTATATTATGTACGCTAATTGAGAGTTGGATCAGGTTAATTGAGAGGTTGCGTAAACCTGAATTAGGTATTGTAAGTTGATGATTTTGAATCGTTTTGAAATTCTTGCAACTAGAATATCATCAAGATTGAAGTTTTCTAAAGCCTCGGATCGCCTGGATTTTAATCTCATCAGGTCGCTTCAGTGTTAGCTTTAACTCATGCCTCGACATTAAGTTGTTGAAATTGCTCAAGCAACTTGTGAAGTCACCCATTAGCCATGGCTTATTTACTAAAAAAATAATTTTTCAATTTGCCCATAACACCAGACAACTGATTAGGGTTCTTATTAAAAAATTGTTTGAAATTCCTGACTAACAATCATCTACTTGTCTAACTTATCTGCGACACAACCAGTTATTCGATTCATGTATTCTTTCTGTAATTGCACCTTGTAATCAGTTTTGTAATGTAGACCTTCATCCTCAGTTGCAAATAGGCAATCACTAATTGATCAATGGTATGCAAATGTTGCATTGAAACATCACACGACAAATCTTTGATGAAGATGGGAATTTTATGAGAAATCTTCAACATCAAAACCTTATTTTTGAACACAATATATAATTTAATTCTTAGAATTATCCATAGAATCTGTTGTTTCTCTATAGATCAGTTCAACTTGTCTTCATTTGAGGGGTTTATTCGTTTTCATTGTAAATTATTCATCCAACACCTCTCTCGGGCATGGTTTATTATTCTAGTAATGTGGCGATATGTTTCTACTTTGGATCCAACATATTTGGTTTTATCTGATTAGATTGAATTAGGTTTTGTTTTATTATGACTCTCTTTCAGAAAATATAGAATGCCTCTATTTGAAGGGGTGTTGAACCAACTTGTAACCAAGAAAATTAATATTCATGATTTCTCCTGCTCTAATTTCAGCATCTTCTTCATGTTGCTTTTAACTTGTCCCTTTGGATGCCTTGCGTGAGTTATGGTTTTATTTTACCCAGCTTATTTTAATTACAATTAACCGTTTGCGGACCCCACTTAATGAGATAAAGGCTTGTTGCTGTTTTAATTGTATTGGTGCTGGAGATTTTCTAGAATTGTTCTAGTTTAATCTCCAGTGCCGTATCTCTAGTTCTTTCTTGGCCAAAATACGAATTCCTGGGTGGCTCGTTCTGTGAGCTTTTCAACAAATGGCCCATAAATTAAATCTGGTAGTAGAATAAATAATTATCATAATTTATCTTGTCCCTTCTTTTAGGTTGTGTTTGCGTGCTAGAAATTTTAGTGAACGGGAATGAAATAAAGGGTTAAAAAAATTAAATTGATGGCTGCAGATTNAATGTAATCTTCTCTTTAAATATTGCTCATCTATGGGATATATTCTCTTATGTAGTATTCTCTCTCTCTCTCTATGAATTTTATATGTTTATAATTTATGTGATCGATTAATAGGATAATGGTTTCTGCAAGTTTCTCTACTTTGATTGGTAACAATTCCATAGAGGATGATAAAGTCTTTATAGACATATGTCACCAAATTAGAGAAAGTGGGATAGAATTTGTGTCAGTTTTGTCAGGGAAAGTTCGAGAAAACATGTTCTGGGGTTAGAGCCTATGCTTTGACAACCTGGAGTAGGTTTTCAATCATGTCATAAAATAACTTCAACACAAATTTAGGAAGTGCAGAAGCTGGACTGTGCATGATTTCCTTGCATATGCATTTTCATTAACTTTCATGTTCATTTTTTTTTAAATTGGCTTCTAAGTTAGCTGTAGATTCTCTAAGACTTGAAATATTTGTGTTAAAAGAACATATTTAGGTTTACTTTGCAGACTAATAATCTAGTTTTCTTGGTTTNACAAGTTTCTCTAACTTGATTGCTAACAATTCCATAGAGGATGATAAAGTCTTTATAGACATGTCACCAAATTAGAGAAAGTGGGATAGAAATTGTGTCAGTTTTGTCAAAGTAAGTTCGAGAAAACTTGTTCTGGGGTTAGAGCCTATGCTTTGACAACCTGGAGTAGGTATTCAATCATGTCATAAAATAACTTCAACACAAATTTAGGAAGTGCAGAAGCTGTACAGTGCATGATTTCCTTGCATATGCATTTTCATTAACTTTCATGTTCTTTTTTTTTTAATTGGCTTCTAAGTTAGCTGTAGATTCTCTAACACTTGAAATATTTGTGTTAAAAGAACATATTTAGGTTTACTTTGCAGACTAATAATCTAGTTTTCTTGGTTTTATAATGTCATTTGAAACTTTCCTCGACTGAGTAGTCGCACTCTACATTTTCTTCCTGCCTATAATGACGACTTGACAATATCAAAGAACTCCAATTTTGTAAACAATTCTACCTTTTCTACGTTTGCACAAATGTATATTACAGAGGATACCATAAATATTTCTTTTTAATGCACATTTTTGAATCCAATGTTGATATATATGCAGTAATTTTTAATTTCTTATTGATGTATACCTATATCATTGGTAAGTGTTCAATGTTTTTTCTTTTAAAGCTTATCTTTGTAGATTCTTTAAAATTTGGCTAATTACATCCAATAAATTTTTAATGTTGTCTTCTCTTCAAATATTGCTCATCTATATGATATATATTCTCTTATGTAGTATTCTGCCTATATGTTTATATGAAGTTTATATGTTTATAGTTTAGGTAATTAATTAATTGGATAATGGTTTCTACAATTATCTTTAATTTTATTGGTAAATAATGTTATAGATGATGGGGTAAAGTCTTTATGGACATATGTCAATAAATTAGAAAAAGTGGGATAGAATTTTAGTGCCAGTTTTGTCAAGGAAAATTCAAGAAAATATGTTCTAAGGTTAGAGCCAATGCCTTCACACAACCCAGAGTAGGTATTCAAGAATGTCTTGAAATAATTTTGACACATTCAGGAAGTGAAGAAGCTGGACTCGGATATAGATCAGAGAAAGAAGAATGTTGCATTTAAGAAGTGCAGAAGTAATTTTCTTTTTCACTTAAGTGAACATTTATTTAGAACAGATGATTATGATTATGATCCTTAGAAAGGAAAAATGTTGGACAATAATGCTATTGAAAAAATATTTAATTTGCAAGCTGGAGATTATTCACTTGAAGAATATAACAACTGTACATTCCATCTGGCAAGAATTTCATATTATTATAATACATTCTCATATGTAACTAACAACACAATTACTAGATATATTCCTCCTAATTATGATTTGTGAAGAATAATATTGCTTCAAAAAGAGAGGATAATGTTGAAAGAATGCTTGAGCCTACAAAAGAGAGTTGGAATAAAAAATGAGTTATAATAAGTGATGGCTGAACAAATGCTCAATGAAAACTTCTTATTAATTTTATAGGTATCACAAAAATTGGATTAATATTTAAAGATAAATTTTATATTGCCAATAAAATTAAAGAAGTAATTATGACATGTTCATATAATGTAGTTAAAGTAATCATTGATAATACATCTTGTGTAAAGTTGCAGGAGCATTGATTGATACTCAATATTCTCATAAAGAATATATGTACTCCAAAGAATATGTGCTCCAAAGAATATATGTGCTCCACAACAACAACAACAACAACAAAGCCTTAATCCCATTACGTGGGGTCGGCTACATGAATCCTTTTTCTCCATTGCGTCCTATTTAGTGTCATATTTTCATTTAGTTCTAATAAATTAAGATCATTTTTAATATAATAAGCCCAAGTCTTCCTAGGTCTACCTCTGCCTTTCTTAACACAAGTCGGATCTAAAACATCTACTCTCCTAATCGGATCCTCTAATGGTTGACGTTTAATATGACCAAACCATCTAAGACGACTTTCTCTAATTTTGTCTGTCAAGATGGTCGACGTTTAATGTGACCAAACCATCTAAGATGACTTTCTCTAATTTTGTCCGTCATAAAATGGTCGACGTTTAATGTGACCAAACCATCTAAGACGACTTTCTCTAATTTTGTCTGTCACAGGAGCTACCCAACCCTAAGACCAAACCATCTAAGACGACTTTCTCTAATTTTGTCTGTCACAGGAGCTACACCAACCCTAGACTAAACCATCTAAGACGACTTTCTCTAATTTTGTCCGTCACAGGAGCTACACCAACCCTATCACAAATATATTCATTTCGCATTCTGTCTCTATGTGTAAAGCCACTCATCCACCTAATCATTCTCATCTCGGCAACACTTTCTGAGACGACTTTCTCTAATTTTGTCCGTCACAGGAGCTACACCAACCCTATCACGAATATATTCACGACTTTCTCTAATTTTGTCTGTCACAGGAGCTACACCAACCCTATCACGAATATATTCATTAATGTGACCAAACCATCTAAGAAGACTTTCTCTAATTTTGTCCGTCACAGGACCAACCCTATCACGAATATATTCATTTTTTTTGTCTCTAAGTGTAAAGCCACTCATCCACCTAATCATTCTCATCTGAGCAACACTTAACTTTCTATCACAGGAGCTACACCAACCCTATCACAAATATATTCATTTCGCATTTTGTCTCTAAGTTTGCAGCCACTCATCCACCTAATCATTCTCATCTCAGCAACACTTAACTTATTATTATGCTTCTCCCCTCCCACCTAATCATCTCATCTCGGCAACACTTAACTTATTATTATGCTTCTCTTTTAAAGGCCCACATTCATACTAATCATTCTCATCTCGGCAACACTTAACTTATTATTATGCTTCTCTTTTAAAGGCCAACTTAATCATTCTCATCTCGGCAACACTTAACTTATTATTATGTTTCTCTTTTAAAGGCCAACATTCAGCGCCATAGAGCATTGCAGGTCTCACCACTGTCTTATAAACGTTTTTAAAGGCCAACATTCAGCGCCATAGAGCATTACAGGGTCTCACCACCGTCTTATAAAATTTCTTTAAAGGCCAACATACCATAGAGGATTGCAGGTCTCACCACCGTCTTATAAAATTTTCCTTTCAGTCTTAGCGGTACTTTTCTATCACACAAAAG